>OMKZ01033920.1:13288-26640 GCA_900302535.1 Neoniphon sammara | reverse complement strand
AACCTCCAAATCCCCCAATTGTCAGAGGTCCTGAACTCCTTTCAGAATCCATTAACACAAAGTTTATGAAGAAAAATACCAACAACAATACTAATTGAAGCTAGATAATGCTATGCTGTGTATTACCAAACAAATCATGCAATTATGAAATCTACAGTAAACTCACTGTGGGGTTACTGTTAAGAAGTCAAAGGTGTATGCAGGTGTAGCTTTTTTGTTGTTGAAGTTATTGTATATCTTAACTAAATTATTATTGGTATTTTATATGAAACTGTTTCCCACGGTAACATTAGTAGCATATACCCACCACCTCAACTATCACTACAACACAACTGGGCATTTAGTGTAGAGCCGGCTTTCACATCAAAGATCTCCAAGGGGCCAAAAACTGACAGACACATGAATCTTGTCTGAATGTCTTTGGCTACATCTTGGCAGGGTTGCTGTCACTGACCACGTCATCTATTCCATTATGTTATAACTGTATCTATTATTAGCGTGTCCTCCAGTCCTTCTTGTAGCTATGCCACAGGGGATCAAATCTAATTTCATTGATTTAAAGTGACTTTGAAAAGGTGTAGGCTACCTCCTGCAATGTACAAGCATTTTAAAGCTAATGTTGTAGAATGACATTAAATGACCAAGCACCAGCCAAGTGTGAAGCCCGTTCTTTATCAAAATCACTCAACTGCTATGAATGAAGGTAATGGCAGTGATAATGGGTCCTTTGGTCAATGATTGTCGAGGAGACACCTCCCAGTGGAATGTAACCCGTTCTCCTTTACCTTTGGCACATGATAATGAATGCCACACCTGTACTGGTCAAGTGGAGAGCAAAGATAAAGTACTAACAAAGACTTTCTAATTTTTTATGTAAAAGATTTTTCCTAAAGTTCATTGCTGCAATTCAAACAATAAGTTGCATGGCCTCCACTCCAAATAAGATGAAAGAAAATACAATTTCGGTTGCTATGTTGTTGATTCATACTGCCTTATGCATGGTTTTGAAATACAGTAATGAAAAGCGTCTTAGCGTTTCATGCTCCTGAACTCTCGTCACCTCCTTATGCTTCCTCAGGTGCAGTGCACCACACTGTGTGGGCGATGCAATTTAAATGCAAATTCTCAGCTGTGGACAAGGACCTGTTCAAGGCCTCTAGGTTGCATTGATTCACAGAGAGAATCCTTTTGTGGTGGGTACAGGAGAGTCCTCTGAGAAGTACTGTCTTACATACACCTTTACCATTCAGCTGTAACTGTGCCATAACAGTGTCTGTTTGCACATGGTTGTGTCAGCAGTGTAAACAACAGCAGCTGCAGTAGAGTGAAAAAATAACTTCATGCATTCGATTTCATCAAGTCATTAGAGTTAGGTGAGATGTTGCGTAATGTGTCTGTGTGTTGCATGTTGTTGACGACATTATGTGAATGCACTTGGGTCACATGAAGGAGCTATAAAAAGACAGCTTGCCAATATTTGTTTTCTTGGTAACAGACTCCAATGTGTTTGTGTAAATTTTAATGAGACATTAAATGAGCTATAAGCTTCATATTCATATATACACTGGGGTATTTTATGTACTCATTATCAAAACATTTTGACAAGTATGCTTATCACAGTAAATAAAAAAATCTTGCTTCTTGCACAGACACTGTAGCAAGTTGCCCATTAAACAGGGGAGAAAATAGTGCCAACAGAGATGGTATTTGAATTGCACAAATGCAGTGGCTTGAAACTGAATCTGATTATCACTGAATTTAACTTTTAACTATAATTTCAAATACATTTTCATTTTTTTTAATTCAGATTGAGCTATCTGAGACACACATGCCATGATTTAGTAAAAGCAAACAAGCAAAGGTTCAACCCTACAATGTCAGATTGTGAGCCTTGAGCTATGAGCTCCCGGGAGAACGCTAACTAGTGACAGTGTACAAACATGACACGGACAAAAACATCAACTAGCTAGTGAAAACTTTTAGCAGCAACACCAGTGAATCTTTGCTCATTTGCTTTGAGTAATAATCACATTCAATTTCAAGACATTGCACTTCAATATGAGCCTGACAAATTCAAATTTATGCAAATCAAATCCAATCTCTGCAGGGACTAACCTCTTTCCATAGTTCACCCTGTCTATAGAAAACTACACAAAAGGAACGGAGTTGTTCTTAAACTTTCTCTCTCGCACCCAAATTTCAGATTCAGAGTTGGGTGCATTGAGCCAAGTACAAAAAGAGATGTTTGTGCGTATGTGCGTGCATGTGTGTATATGTGTGGGCAAAGGCTGATGAGCTGATTACCCAGCACCATTGAAATGTCTCTCAGCACCTGATAAATGAGCCCTTCCCATGGCTCTACAGAGCAGGTTACACCCAAAGCATGCATATGCAGTGGGTGTGTATCTTCTGTTTCATCATAGACTCTAATGTGATGCTGCTATCGGGTAATACATAATCTAAAAACAGAGCTAATGAGGCCAGGCAGGCTACCTTTCTTTTTCTCTTACTTTGTCACTTTGTCTCTCTCTCTCTCTCTCTCACACACACACACACACACACACACACACCACAGCAATGTGACTGCTGAAATTGGAGCTTGCTTTTGTCTGCAAACACACTTTCTCTCTCGTCCGTCTCAAGCAGGTCTTCACCTGAGACATCTTATATCATCATGCAGAGGCACTACCCATGGATCAAGTTTCCCTATAGATTTTACTCTACAAAACAGCTCAGCCGTGACCTGTTTTGGGTACACACAAGCTTACACTACATGCTGTCAATCCAGCAGTCCTGTGTAACCCCTGTGGATTTACAAGTGCTCTTAATGTAACACTCAAGAGGGAGACACCCTCTTAAAACAAACACTGGGCACAGCATGGTTACTATACTACATATCTGAGGAGGCACTTCTGCAGGCCATTCCTATCTCTTGCTCCACCTTTGTTGTGCCAGTAGCAAGATAACAATTAAGCAGCATGCAATGCTATTCTGTAGATTCCAGCTGTATGACACTGCAATATGGAGGAGCATAGGTCAAACAGTTACACTACAGACTCAACCTTAATCCTCCTTTGCATGCGACTAATGACAAGTGCCTCAGGCAGACGACTGGAAACCTGAACATGAGCAAGGCATGTTGTCAGTTATTAGTCTTTACATGACTGTTACCTGATACTCAAATCGTCTGATGACGCCGGGGTATACTGTACCCCATATCTTGATTGCATGACCTAGACATGGTGACAGAGCTAAAAACACTCGTCATGAGCTCTTTAGCAGCCTTACACTCCCTCACGTTACTGTACAACTGGTTGAGACTGTGATATGTGTTTACTCTGTGCATGTATTTGTGTAAATTGTGTACAATGTACATACTTTGTGTGTAAACCTTCAGTGGATCTTGAGTAAAGCATTTAATCCCCCAGATCTCTACTAGTTGCCACGTGTGTTATGTGCACTACAGTATTGGTATATGTCTTGAATATGTGAATTTGGTAGTCTGTCGGCAAAACTGCAATCTCCTAATTGGTTTGTCCTTTGGGCAGTTAAGACTGCATTGATTTGTTTTGTGTTATAAATGTTTCAGGGAAGATGCAAGAGAGCCACAGAATTTGTGAACTAGATAAATGGCTTTGAATTAGAGCAATGTGCACAGCCACTGTGGACATCCAGGCTGTGGTGTGGTAAGGGCATTATTGCTGTAAAGCTATTCAAATGATGAACTTTCAAGAGTCAACAAACACCATTGCACAGGGGTCTTGTGATAAATTGGTCACATTAATGAGCCTTGTACTGGAGTGCTGCAGGCACAGTTAAGCAGGCTCCCTTATTAAAAAGGGAGAGCAGGAGGAAGAAAGAGATTAAGGGAGGGATGGGGGTCTGAACATGGTGGCCAAAGCCAAAAAGGTTAATATAAATAAAAAAAATGTGATAGAAATGGCAACAGGAGATGTTAAGCGCCATTTGTATATTCAGTATAACAGTGCTGGTCTGTTTATATATGACCATGTCCTCACTGAAACATTGCTGAAAACAATAATGCCTGTGCATCAGGAAATTTTGTAGTGATTATAAAATAGAAAACAAGAATAATCACAGAGAAGTGTGCATGCCCTTTGACCTCTGTGACCATAGGATTCATTTGTTATCTTAACAGTGGTATTGATCAAGAGCTATATTGACAGAATACTCAAGTTTTTTGCTCTCACTTGCCTCTCAGGTCAGGACAGTGTGCCATTTATAAATGCATTCAATCATATGATCCTTACATATCATGAATACAAAGAGGAGAAACATTAGGCTCCATTTTCACTAATTTATAGCCTGTGAATCAATCTAAAACCATAAGAGCCCCTTGCTTCTTGCACTGCTACCGACAAAGTGTCACTAAAAGTTGATGACCTGATACAGCAGAATAATGGTGGATCGATTTGTTCAGATCCTTTTACCTGTTTGGCTAGCTCCAGAGAAAGAAATCTGGCAAAGCTGCCTGATGTTATCAGGAGTCTGTTGTAATGAACAATAAGATTTGCATGCTGTGTGTACCACATACAAAAGCAGAGATTCTGGACATCCTGTGAACAAAGAATATGTGTTGCTATTTTTGACGTGCCTTCTTGTGCTGCAAAAATGTTCGGGTAAGAACTCGTTTGATGGCCTGCATGCAGCAACTAATTAGCTGACGCTGCTTTGTGCTTCCAGTCATTTCACTTGGTAAAGAACAGAGGAGTTAGTGTTATTATCAGCGTTGCGTGTGGCCAGTAGGGTTAGTGATTCACTATGGCAGCTGAGCAGGGAGTCTCAAACTTATATGCCACTAACACTAAATAGAAAATCAGCAGGCCAGAGATCCTTTCTGAGAAGATTATGAAATGAAGCAAAAAGGAGAGGCACAAATCTATGGCTGTTCTCATGGTGTTAACAATTAGAGGTGTAAATAAACTATTCTAAGTTTTTCTAGACCCCCTGATGCTTCCTGAAGTACCCAAGAGGCTCCCTGGACTCAACTTTAACAACCATTAATGTGTAGCATTGTATTCTATCTTTATTATGTCCATAACCTTATTAACATAGACAAGCTGTCAAATCAAGCAGAAATTTGACCTGTACTTTCATTGAATCTGACAAGTCCTTACGACCTGCAGTCATCTATGACACGCCACCTCAGTCAGCTCAGCAGCTCTCCAGATTTTCTTTTCACATTATGCATTCAGTTCAGGAAATACCTACTCGAGACAAGAATCATAACTGCACTGAGGAGAGGAAAAGCATTAAGTCCACATACATTTTTAGGCCAGATCTCTGTCTAGGCATGAGGGATAAAAGACCCACTGTGTCTTTCTCTTGCTCTTTCAGTTCAGCTCAGCTGAGTTCAATTACTGGTATATTACAACAGAAGTATACAAAATGTAAATCATGTCAATGTCAAAACCTACAAGCAACACATTCAATACTGACATCATAAATTATTTGGTTTGCAAACATACAGAACAGTATCTGTGTTTCATAATATATCACATGTATTCATTATTTGGCTTGAAAACAGTCTCTCTCTCTCTCTCTCTCTCTCTCTCTCTCTCAGACTTTTCTTTTTCTCACCTTTGACCTTCGACTGGCATAAATCTTTTGACTTAAATTCATGGTCAGTAATGGTACAATCAATAATGTCAAACTGAATTTAGTTATATGAGGAATGTGCCTTTAAAGAGAAAAAGTGCTTTCCTGACACTGATATTGATATTTGTCTTGTTTTGCACCAACTGGCGTATGTTTGCTTTAATTATAATAATGATGATCGCAGGACATACCCACCTTTTTGTTTTACCGTGGTAGTTGGTTAAAGACGCTGAAGCAGTGTAAGCGCTTTCGCATCTTTGCTGGTTGATAAAATTCATGTGGGATGTAAAACGTTTTTGACCGGATTGTGCCACAGACCTACCTCAGATCGTCCCGGTGGTCACTGCACTGGGCGGGGAGAGGAGACGCTGCCACGCCCCGCTGTCGGTGCGCGGAGGAGGGGCGGGATTGTTGAGTGGACACGGAACTGGTGTTTTGAGGTCCATCCCATCCTTGCAGACTAGAAGGAGAAAAACGCATTACGAGACGTCGAAGAAATTCTCATTTTGGACTGACTGGCATTTGCTTTGAAACGAATGTGAGTAACCAAGTCGCTTCCTAGCCAAGGCAGCTTTCCGACGAAACACTGTCTACGAATGAAAAAAGGAGCTTTCAGAGATACCAGTGAAGGACTAGCATTGACTGTTAGCTTGCTAGCCAGCTAGCGTTAGCTTTCTGACAGCTACCAGGCTCGCTACGCCTACCAGCAATTAGTAACAAGAAGCAACAGAAGCTTTTGCGTCAAAATTGTTGGTATGTTTGGGCTCACTTTGAATGCAGCAGTATGTCGTCCTGCTTGGTAGACAGAGCTGCTTGACGGCAGGCCTTTAACATCAACAAGATAAACTAACAGCTGCAATGACAACAGTTAGAAAACATCGATCGTTGTGCTTCATGGGTATCAGATTTGGGTTCTTCGTTGCCCCTGGAGGCAAGAAAGGATTTGGTCCCTGAGCATCGACTCGTCGGCCAACCAACAAGTTATTGACAGTGATCAGTGGTTCTCAAAAATATTAAGGAAGTCTCAGATAGACACTGCTTACCATACACCCATGTCATATGGGATACAGTGATGTGATGTGTAAAGAGGAGGCAGGGTTGAGAGATGGCAGTGTCCATAACCTGTGGCTGTGTCTGTACCTCTTTCTCAGCATCCGTTCTTGTGTACTCCATGACAGGTTTGATGTAATATTTAATATCCAAAGTGCCAAAAGTACAATTTCAAAACATAAAATCAAGGAGGGAGGATTGGTAAAGAAGTTTGAGGATGCATTGGATGATGACTTGGCTGATGAGAACAAACAAGAAGCACCAAGAATCAGTGCAAGAACAAGGCAACACCCAAACTAGCACAAATAAGCCCTGCTATCCTCTATAGGTCTTATGACGTTTGTTACCACTTAGTAATTTTATACAGCTGGGGTGCTTTGAGCCATAGTTCTAGTTTTATCCTGTATCTGTTGCTCTTTTGTTATGGGTTGAGGTTCTAGTGTTAAAATGTTTGTCTTGGTAATATCATCATCATTGATCACCTGGGCTTTAGTTTTAGATAATAGTACAACAAAACTGCAATGTTTATTCACATTTTTTCTTGCAGTGGTAGGAATGCTCTTGCTGTTGTGGTGCACCACTGCTAAGTGAATACAGAGGAAGTAATGTGGGTTATGTGATGAGGATTTTGCATCTGGACACTCATGTCTGTACTACAGGAGAATGGGTAACAGTGGGGAGGGTCAAACTAGTGATGACTTAGACAATCTTTTAGTGTGCTAATTTTTAGTGAATGGAGTTAACACTGAAGTTAAACCAATTCTCATTTAGCTGGGGGACCCTGGAATTCCCTTGTGGGCCACTGGGGGTCCCTGGGCCCAAGTTTGAGAACTACTTGGTGTAGTTTTGACATCACCATGCTACCAGTTCAGTTAAGGTCATTTCACCATGATCATGCTAGTTTGCCAGTTCATGCCACCTCTGCCAAAGTGGTCTACCAGCCAAACCAAATTTTGACCAGCCCAGTAGCATCTTATATCCAAGTTGGTGTAATAAACAGTGTATAAATTATTTAAAATACATAAGTTAATATCCATGTTGGTATAAGATGTTTGCAGTATACTGTAAATACTTCTGGTATGAGCTTAATTTTCCAGCAGGGCAGCAAGGGACAGATAGCAAACAATCTCAGTCAGTCAACTCTAATTTGGTGTCCTTCCAATAAACTTTTAGTAAATGAAGACATTGGATAAGAAAATCCTTTTTGTCAGTCTCTGTTATCCGAACTAGGGCTGCAATGATATATTGTTTCAGCATCAATATCATGATATACGCATGTGATGTAAAGTAACTCAAACATGTCATGCTAGAACTTTTTGCTGCTTGATACAAAAGGAAACTTGCAATGTTCTCATTTTCCATGACTAATCTACAAGAAAAGTCTGTCTGATATTACATAATATAGTCCAATTTAAGGGTTCTTGGCTACACCGAGTTTATCATTTCCCAGTTTGCTCAGGTGAAACGGTGCACTTCATCAAACAACGGGTATCACTAGTCGCCTACCACAACCTGAGTGCTGCCTGTTTTGGTTCTTTGATAAACTGATCAAGTGCCACCCCTTTACCAGAGTACATAGCGAACTGATGGCTGTGCATGAAGTGTCTGCGTATCATCTGCCTGCCTGCACACGATGTGGTACCATCACAGATAATATCACCTGGATGGTAGAAGCAGGCGTTGAGTTACGCGTTTGAGTGTGTATTCCTGTTATCAGTGTGACCTCATCCCAATGCTGGTTAAAAGTTAAAAAGTTACTGTCAAGGGGCTGGTCCATGCCCTAATGTAAAAAACACTTTCCGCACACACACAACACACACAAAACGTGCAGTATCCACATCTATCCGTACTTAGGCTACATCTTGTCAGCATATGGATAAATCTCTTTGTTGCTTGAGTTTGAGAGTTTTGAGAGTTTAGCATCCTCAGCTGCGCTGGGAGGCCTGTTTATCTTCCACCACGCAGATTAAGTATGCATTTGAACGATGTTCAAATTTATGCTGAGGCCTGAACCAAGTGTGGTAGAAGTAGGACAGGGGGTTTGTTTTGTTGGAAGAGGATAAACTGTTGAAGAACCCACATGACGAAAATTATGATTGTTAATTGTATATCTCTACATGAATATCACACTGCATGTATCGGGTGAAATTTCCTGTATTTTTTTCATATCGCAATATAAATATCACAGAAAAATATATATATTGCAATGTCAGTTTTTTCCATTATCATGCATCCCTAATCCGGACATGTTAGAAGATGTTCTTGGAGAGGCATCGTTAAAACAGCACTTACGACAACACAGAAGTTTTAAGAAAGTTTCCAATCTAGTGATGGGGCATTGTTTTCCTGAGACCATGAAATGAGGGTCCATATGCAAAATTTACATTTTCAGTGCCCCAGGCTTTTCTGACAATGCCGCCTACTGTCATTTGCAGCTTAGAGGCAGAAAACATCCCTGAATAACAGAAGCATTACCAACAACTTTCAACTGGAAAGTTTAGTACCATATGAGGGGGAGGTATCAATAGTCTGAACTGGGAATACAAAAAATAAATTTTCAGTACCTCAGGCAGTTGAGTTGATGCAGCCCCCTCTTTGTTTATCTGTTTAGTTCATCCAAGTTCCAGGTTGTTTTGAACAAAGCTTAAGATCTGCAGTCTCTCCTGTGGGCAGCTAAAAATCTAACTGTTAGCTGGAGGGGGATGTCGATGGCCAAGGGAGGTATTTATTTACCAGCTCCCAGGTTAGACCCAGATCCCAGTATAGATTTGTGGCAGCTTTGAGATACTGGGTGTGGTTTTGGATTGTACTATGGGACTGGCCGGACTGAATCGATTTAAAACTAGGAGGTTGCAGTCTTTAAGTGCTTGGTACACTGTAAAAGGATAAAGCCTGAGACATCAACAAGACCAACCATGTTCATTGTATTATCTTGTCAGGAAGGAAGCATGAAAAAAATGAATAAAGGCTATTGTATTTAATCATAGAAATAAGCATAGGCCTCCTTTGCTGAGGCTTGGTGTAAGACTTTCTGCCACAAAATATCGTTGAATGTATTTGCTCATCTTAGAGCTGAACACTATGGCTTTAGAATTACATCACAGTATTTTAACTGCAACTTGGTCGGTTGGTCAAGAATTTCTCCATGTTTCCCCATTTCCCCAAATTTGGCATGGAGGTCGTGTGTGTGTATGTGTTTGTGTGTGTGTGTGTGAGAGAGAAGGTGTGTGTGTAAAAGTGTGTGTTTGTGTTCATGCCAGTTGGCAAAAAGTGGGTGTGGCAGCAGGAGTGGCCTACAACATAAAGGCGCATAACTTCTAAATGGATTCACGTAACATGGCCAAACTTTGTCAAAAGACACACACACACACACACACACACACACACACACACACCATTTTGCCACATCCCCTTTCATAACTTATGAACTGTTTGTCATAGACTCTTGTTAGAGGCATCATTGCGCTCAGCAGAGAGTTCCTTTTTCATTGGTGTGCTGTTTTCTATACTTGAGCCATGTCCCCTTTCATAACTGGTCCACAAAAATCTATCCATTGATTGGTCCACAAAGCTGTGCCCACCCTATAGTAACTTTCTACCTATAAGGCTGAAATTTACCATGGAGGTCAAGTTGTGTGTGTGTGTGTGTGTGTGTGTGTGTGTGTGTGTGTGTGTGTGTGAGAGAGAGAATATGTGCATGCACATGTGAATGCATGCATGTATGTGGTAATTGCAAATTCACACTTGTTGAAGCTTGTCTCAATATTATACAACCTGATGTTGCCATGTTTTATCTGTAAGAGCTTGGCTGCATAGTTTTCAGTCAGAACCAGATACTCAATGTTTTACAACAGTCCTTAATTACTGTAATTAGATGTGCACAACAATCATTTGGGAGTTGCCTATACATGAGTCGGTGTTTCCTAACTAAAAACTGGTTCAGAATTTAACAGTGAAAATGTTTGCAAATAAGATTAAAATATGATGCAGAGGCAAAATGTATCTTCATATTTATATTTACATAAGCACCATTTAAATATATTTATTACAGTATTGAAAAACCCAATATATCACCCAGCCCCTAGATCGCCCCACCAAAGCTTTGCCAAGGTGTGTAAAGAAATAGTTGAGTCTATACACTGAAGAAGAACTTCACTTCACCATGCATGTTTATAGGTTGCTAATAGTTATCGCCCATTTCCACAAACCTCCCCATGCCTGTTGAAAGGCCCGTCTTTCTGGACTGGTCACTTTTTGATTGCAAGGGGTTTAAAAGAGGTGTTCCTACTGCAAAGGTAGGATCAATAGCATGGATTTGGCTGTCTTTGTCATGATACTTGTAATTATACATCGCAATAATTTGTACAGTTGTAGTGAGCTGCAGCCTGGAGACTACAGGTGAGGGGTTTGAAAGTGCTGTGTGTGGCTGCTTTGTCATACAAGATAACTTTCACATTTCCAGAGTCCCTTGCCTGACAGGAAAGTTCTGACAGGGTGAGGGGGAAGACGAGAGCCTTGTGTGCCTCAGCTGTAAAAATCCATTTTCTCTCCAAAACAGCTCTGAGCCCCCCCAACTGGGGCATTCGCAGATCATGGGTAAAACTCACTTTGAAAATTATTAATTTCAACTCGGTAGACATGTTTCGAAGGCCCAGGCGGGTATTACTCACAGTGGGCTGACCTCAGCTGGCTGCTTAGAGTCAAAAACAGATCTGTTTTGTGTCTGCCCCTCTGTCTCTCTGCTCCTGTGTGTTGTTTGGTGCTGTTGGTCTGTGTGTGTGTGTGTGTGTGTGTGTGTGTGTGTGTGTGTGTGTGTGTGTGTGTGTGTTTGTGTCAAGACATTTCTGTTTTCTGTTTGTGCAAGGGGAAAAAATATTTTTTGAGCTGAGCATAGCAGCTCTGAATGCAAATCAAGCAGATAACCCACAAATATCACCAAGTTCTCTTATTTCAACTTTTGATAAAGTATTTTGAAATCCTTGCCTTGGCCCTGTTGTTTTGTTATTTATAATTATGGCTTAGCAATGTTGCTAATTTGCAGTGCCTTCTAAACTAGAGACAATAATCCTGTTAATATGGTCAGTAGGCTGAAATATTTCACCGTTATGGTTACACTGGTGCATGGAGAAATAGGTTAGCCATGATGGTTGCAGTGATGTCTTTGGTGCAAGTCTGTCTCAAATTCCAAAGAAATTGTGTTCATTCAGGCTAACTTAGATTCAGACTCCTGGGGCTGCTTCCCTTAGTCCCTATTGTCACAGGCGACTGAACACTTCAATTAGTATATGCCGTGTCTTTTTTTTTTCTCTCTGCTGAATCAGTCTGACAATCGGTGTCTGAATTGTTAATGAAATATCGACAGGTGGCAGCTTCAGGCTTCAGTGGGGTGGACTCCTCCATCCCTGACTTTGAAGAGTGCACCAACGGGAGCCAGAGATACACACCAGTAGCCCCTTAACTAATTAATAATCATCTTTCCGTGACACTGATGAATTAAATGACAGTCCGTCGGAAATGAAGTTTTGGAGCTTAGCTGCGCTGGTGGCAATTAGTTTTATCCCTGCTTTGGTCTGTCTCTTGTTTATTAATTGAGGTGTGAGGATTCCAGGACATTTTTGCATTGACTGTCAAAGGTAAAAGATTTGCCTGCATTGCAGGAGGAAGACAGATCCCCAGAGAGCGGGGCCATTGTTTTCAGCTTTGCCTTTTTAGAAGAGTGTTAATTAGTTTTTTCAGGAAATTCTTTAAATCCTAATACCTAAGACTGCCAAGGCTTATGACTGGGGATAAGAGATGGGTAGCATTGTGCTAGCTGTGTGCTGGCCTGCATTCTACATGGCATTCAGAAGAGATAATATTGTGTAATTTGAAACAGTTATGCTCTCTCAGATCAGATGCCATTATTTATAATCACACAGGCAGAGGAATAAGCCACCTATTATGCTTTATGCTCACTCAAATCCAGCTGCATTGTTATCAGTGATTCATTTTTTCCCTGCCATCGCTTGACAAAATGACAGTTTAAACAAAATTATAAAGCATCTTTACTTTTAACATAGGCCTCTATAAGTCCTGTTTGATAAACAAAGAGATGCAATCCACATTCCCAGTTTTAGTGTTACGTAGGTTTTTCTGTTGAACCATGCCCTTTCTTTTTCTTCTCTGCAGGATGTTCCGCTTGCGGGCATTGTCGGCGGTTTCGGTGGGGATGGTGCAGTTGTCCCGGCGCCACTACAGTGGGGCGATGCGTGGATCTGGCCGGAGGAGGCTGATGCTAGCAACTCTGGCTGGGGTGACTGGTGTGTCTGCTAGTACTGGACTGCTCTGGACAAGGTAGGGCTAAGCTCACCAATGCACCTTTGGATTTAATTGGACTATCAAGGCATAATAATATCATACTTTATTTACTCCTGAAGAGAAGTTCTCTCTCTGCCTTCCCTTTCCTGGAAGGTCAGAGCACAGGGTTAGCTACAGACTAGTACCCACAGAGCTGGTCAGGGCAAATAGTCTTGTCAAGGACCCTACAGAAGGGCAGATGCTTTCCAGCACTAGGACTTCAGCCCTTGTGTTATGGGCGAGGGACACTGTCTCGAAACCACACTGCTAGAATATGTAATATTTGGAATTATTTGTTTTTTTTTTTTGTTTGTTTGTTTGTTTGTTTTTTCAGAAATGTGTACAGT
>OMKZ01033920.1:0-13268 GCA_900302535.1 Neoniphon sammara | reverse complement strand
AAGAGAACTCTCTCTGCCTTCCCTTTCCTGGAATGTCAGAGCACAGGGTTAGCTACAGACTAGTACCCACAGAGCTGGTCAGGGTAAATAGTCTTGTCAAGGACCCTACCGAAGGGCAGATGCTTCAGCCCTTGTGATATGGGTGAGGGACACCGTCTCGAAACCACACTGCTAGAATATGTATTCTATCTATAATCTATAATCTATAATATGTAATATTTGGAATTATTATTATTATTTTTTTTTTCAGAAATGTGTACAGTATTTGTGACACGCACTGTATCCAGTGTAGTCCTAGATTAAGGACGAAAGCACTCAAATCTTAAGACTTTAAGAGCACTTCAGTGCTTGTATTCTTTTGGGAAAACCACCTCACAGAGTTGCCCACTCTCTTAAAGTCACATTTCTTCGACATTCTAAGCTGCCACCCCATGGGTGTGAGAAAGGTTTTTATGGCACTCCATTACTAAGGAGGCTGTTGTTTAGTTAAGGGAAAGCAGTAGGCAGGGTGTTGATGTGAGAGCTCCTTGGGGACAGAATGACTGTGGTGAAGGAGGCAGCATGATGGATGGCGCCTAAGGGCTTCTGAGACTGACAGGACAAGACCATTCTAAGCCTTTATCGTGGGTTTCATTCTTCCCACTCTCATTAAACTGAATTATTCAGCCTACCCCCAGACAGGACCCAGCTATTCATTATAATTATTCCAATTTTCAATTTAGTCAGAAAATGGCCAAGTGGGATTCTGCCATGGCAAACCTTTCCACATTCACAAACAACACCACACAATCTCTCTCATTCCCTCTGTCTTAAAGGAAGACTCAAACATTTTGGGCAGTATCCCCCTTTGCCGACTTACCCAGAGTGAGACAAGATGTTCAATACTATTTTCACCTCTGTACACCCTCTGCTTCGGTTCCGATGGTTAGCATTTCATTTTCGGTTAGCAGAAAGACTCTAAGTCTATGGGAGTCAACTAGTCTAGCTCCGTCAAAGTGAAAAAAAAAAACAACCTTACAGCAACCCTGAAGCTGTCTTATTTACACAGTGTATTGTGTGTATTTGAAACACACGTCTTGGAATTAAAAAAAAAGAGGGTCTTTTTGAAAGAAGTTAGATGGTAGGAACTATGAACACATATGTACTAACTTCATCTAACTATCTAACGACTAACTATCTAACTCTATCTAACTCAACTATCTAATGACTCTTGTTTTTTTTAAAAATGTTCCAAGACATGTATTTCAAATAAACACGATACATTGTGTAATTAAGACAGCTTCAGAGTTGCTGTAAGGTTTATTTTTTCACTTTGACGGAGCTAGACTAGCCGACTCCCGTAGACTTCAAGTCTTTATGCTAACCGAACATGAAATGCTAACCATCAGAACTGAAGCAGTGGATATACAGAGGTGAAAATTTTATCCAATATCTTGTCTCACTCTGGGTAAGTCGGCAAAAGGGGATATTGCCCAAAACGTTGGAGTATTCCTTTAACTGTAGTTTTGTATCTCAGCCACATGCTCAAGTGGTCCCATACAGTACCTGAGCTAGACACGTCTTGAAATACACATTATATTGCTTTATGTTAACACCTTCCTTGCCAAATAACATGGAAATCTCCATGCAGGTGCCTCAGGTGCTAATCTGAGTTGTGTTTGCTTATTGAAACCTAGAGCATACGCAGATGCAGGGCCTTCCGTTCGACACGCTGAGCAGCCAGAGGGAGAGGAAGCTGAATTTGTGAAAGATGCAGAACCTGACATGGAGTCTGAGAAATCGGTGGAGGCCAGCAGTGGAGATGAAGAGGAAAAGGAAGGAGGCGCTGAGGGGAAAAAGAAGAAACAGCGCTCTGGATTTCGTGACCGCAAGGTAATCAATAAACAATAAACATTCAGCCATTCAATCAGTCTGCCATTTAATTGACCTCCAGAATGGTGTTTTCAGAGCATTCTAATCAATGTCCAATAAGCGAGCGTCACTGTAGTTTGACAGAATATTTTATGGAAACACACAAAGCCAATCAACATGCATTTCTACTGTCATAAAAGTACCACCCACAAGATTTCATTGCTGTTAATTAGGCAGTGGCTGACAAAGTATAAGCAGAGGAAGAAAGAGTGCCTTTTATATAATGCCAACCAAACAAAGTTTGTGCCACAGTACATCATTATTGTCATAACAGGGAGTGGGAAAAAGAAAGGGCTATTAACAATAGACACCACTTCTCCAAACACTATATGATGCATTGGGACATCTGCTCTTGCAGCTGCTGTTGTCAGCTGAAAATGCATTGATGTCTGGGAGCGTGTCTTCCTAGTGCACAACAGGCAGGATTTACTAGTGTGTTGGTCAATATAGATTGTTTTTGCCAAATAAGACAGATAAGGAGCCTAGTTTCAATAAAACTTATTGGGCCAGATTCACAAACAGTGTGTAAGCATAAATCCTTTCTTGGTCCATGCCTCTTGACCTTCAAACAAATTTTGAACTGCCTAAGATCATACGTGCGCACAAATCCTAAAATAGCCAGACTTTATCTGGTGTGAGCATAGTAGAACCACAATTGGTGTAAATATGTTGTATGTAAAGCTGAATTTACTAATAATACATTTAATAATTACAAATTAATCAGACTTTTTTTAATCTTCAGTAAATCATCATAATCGTAATTCAGTTATTAATATATAAAAATGGTCATGTTCCCACTGGCAGCTGACAGTAGAGTATGCTGGAATTTCCACATTGGAATGTGACACCTATTAATTTCCTTAACGGTTATCAGCTTTTTTGGATTAAAAAAAATCCAGTGAAGCTATAGGCTTATAATGATCAGCTGTTACCACAAACTTCTGGTGCCATCAGTTTGCACTGTGGCTTATGCAGTTGCTTAACTAGTAGCTAAATCAGTATTTCCCACAGTCTGTTGTGGGTTGTAATTTCATTAATTGTATTTACCTACAGTGACAGTGATGTGTTGAGCATTGAGAGTGCATTAGTCTTAGTTGTGACAGAGAACATAATATGATGTGCACTTTTTAGGCACAGCAATAAAGATTGAGTTGGATCAATTATATACATCTGTACAATAACCAACTTTTTATTGTGTGGTTGCTGTGCACCACAAATGAGCCTATTTATATCCGGGTCTTATCATTGACCTATTGCATGTAACTTGGGTTTTTGATAATCAGAGTAACACAACACATGTAAAGGTCTTATCTGATTTCCTGCCTTAACCTGGTTACTCTCAGTAATCCTGTTTCTAGTGTGCATATTAATGTAGTCATGGTAATGTGAAACCCTGTCTGACACTACAGATATGCAGGCTATATAGAAAATTCGCTATAACCTCTGTATATGACAATGACATATTTACAGTTGATACTCCAGAGGAGATGCTATACAGAAAAGTATGTCAATGACTGAGTTTGCCACTGCTACACCTCTCTGCAAAAGGGCTTTGCTTGTATAAAGAAATGGGCCATGCACATACAGTATTAGTGAATCTGGCCCATTGTCAGAAATTCTGTGTGTACATGTATAGATGTGTGCGCGCGCACTCCAGACAGAGAACATCCTTGAAATGTTGATGGAACTTTGTGGCGGCATCGCTGCAAAATCTAAAATATGACATTGCTTTGTGTCATGGTGACATAAAATACAGTTTGCCTCGAGAAAATTTCTTTTGTGTTTCTTACTCCTGCCTTGTGCACACATTCCTTTATCGACACAAGGCAGCCTTTCACCCACTTCAAAGGCGATCAGTACTTTCTGTATAATTCAAATGCAAAATTATGCAGCAGGAGAGAATATTCACTCGGAATGTGCGTCATAAAATTCTATATTTCCATCTTCCAACTTTTAAACTGATTTATCATTGCTGATTTCAATCTTCAGACATTATCCAAAAGTCTTTGAAAATGTGAGCAAAGAATAAATGGAGAGACTTGAGTTCCAGTCTTCCTGGATGTGTCTGTGCACGTTTGTGTGAGGGAGACAGAGAGAGCACAAATGGATGAATGCTTATAAGGGAGAGCTCCAGGCTCCATCAGTGTAGGTGATTCTGCGAATACTAGTCTGTAAATTGGAGGAGATGAGAGAGAAATGATAAAGTTTTCCAGGCTTTGTAGCAGTTGGCACCCTGCTGGCATCACCACTCGACTGTCCTATAAGCCCTCATCCATACGCTAATGTTTGCGTCTTCTGGGGATACGCTCCTGTGATTTCCCCAAAGACGAGCAGCATCTGCTAAAAAGGGGCAGCCAGCGTCAAGGCACATGGTCATAACTATTCTCTCTCTTGTTGTCCTCACATACAGCCTTAGCAAATGTTACATATCTGCCTTTGGTTTAATATTATATTTGACCTCACAGAATTACAGTGACTCTGAGAAATTTTGCTCTGTCAACAAATAAATACGTAGTAAATCTGCTTTTGTTATGGTGGAATTAGTTTAGAAAAATGTAGTCTACCAAGGTCAAGCTTATTTATTTATATAGCCCTTCATCACAAGCATAAGTTATAAATGACTTTACAAAGAATAAGCCTACAGAGATTTATCTAATCAGCAATCAGTCATATAACAGTATGCTGAAACACAAGGAAACAAAACAAAACATAAGAGACACAATAGCCAGTTCTAGCGAGACATTGCAAGCTGCCGTGTTGTACATAGCCTAGCCTACCTGGCATTTAGCCTTAAACTCTCAGTGCATACAAGGAAATACTCACAAGAAAACCTTATTAGGAAACATATCGAAGGAGCTATGGGTGGAGCAAGTCAAAGAGGGATCACCACTGGGATGGCTGATTGTGAAATAGGTGCACATACCTAAGTGAGAACATTGTGATGAAAGCAATAACAATCAGGAAAGGATCAGTACTAAAGCAAGACATATCACGAAAAGCCTTTGTATGTGAAGGGATCAAATTGATGTGCAGGACAGCCTCAAAAAGGTCCACACAATAAAATGTATGCAGTACTTTGTCTATGGGCGATTTGTATGCAAACATTCACCAACACAAAATAATTGTCTGTGAGCATTATGACTGGGCCCTGCTCCTGAACAGAAGAATTTTGGATTTTAATTTCCCAGCTACTCTGCATCAGCAGTGTAGTGTCAAAGCAAACATTGGCGTAACTAATGTGTATATAACAGAGTTGAATAAATAAGACTTTTTTTTATTTTCCAAATTGTTGGACTATGATAAGTGATGCCATGCTGTTACCATTTTGTACTTGATTTCTTTCATTATGGATGATGTAAGAGCTTTGTGTATTCCTGATAGCCTCTGCTCAAGTTTATCTGTAAACCACACTGATCCTGAAAACAATGGACACATTTTTTCTTCTTTTTTCTTTTGATTATGTGTTAATGGAGTTGAGGAGTGGGTGGAAAATACCCCCTTTCATCAGGACTGACAGCTTGTTTTCCTGCTTCCACCTGTTTCTATATTCTAGTCATTCCATTACTCCGTCTCTATTGTGCTCTTATCCCTCCCTGTGCTTTATTTACCTTGCTACTCACACGATTGGAATATTAATGGCTTCATTATATGACTAAATACATTGGGAAGTGCCTTGTATGCCTTATATGAGAGCCCCCTGAAAAGATCATTTCTTATCATTAACTGCTCTCCCGCTGTGCTTCGCAGGTGATGGAGTACGAGAACAGAATAAGAGCCTACTCGACCCCAGACAAGATTTTCCGCTATTTTGCTACGCTGAAGGTCATCAGTGAGCATGGAGATGCTGAGGTTTACATGACACCGCAGGACTTTGTGCGTTCCATCACCCCCAATGAGAAGCAGCCTGAGAGTAAGTCCTCTTTGTTGCCCTCAGCTTTTCTCAGTCTTCAGCAGTGATTTGCTTTCGCTCCTGCTCCTTTTCTATGTTTATCGTTCATATTATCCATTGTCTTTTTGCCTCCAAGGCAATATGTCTTGAAATCTATTGGGTAGATTGCCATGAAATTTGGAGTCGATTTTGGGATCTCGCAATCTTCCCTCTAGCACCACCATTGGGCACAGTTTTGACTTGTACGCAATATCTCAAAATCTACTGGGCGGATTGGCATGAAATTTGGTGAGAACATTCATGCTCCTCAAAGGGTGAACCCTGCAAATTTTGGGACCTTGTGACCTTTCCTCTAGCACTACCCTCAGGCCAAAATGACAGTTTTAATATCTCACAAAATGTTGGGGAGATTGCTGTGATATTTGGTAACCACATTCATGCTCCCCAGGCAGTGAACCTTGTCAAGTTTGGTGGCCTTATGACTTTTCCTCTTGCGTCACCCTAATTGCGCAGCCCTAGTAGTTAGTGAAACTCATCCTGTATCTCATCCAGAAATTTGATTGTAAATGCACTCTGGAGACTTCCCATCTGCCAGGCACACATGCAGGTGATTTATGGTCATCAGTGTTCAAGGTGAAATGCTCCCAACTGGCACTGCCAAGGAGACACTAAGGTCCTGTGATATCAGCTTTAATATGGAGTATATGTACACACAGTGGGAATATTTACTAAATGAATGAAATTTCCTTCTGCCTATGCGAGAATTCCATAATGCTTTAACATCAAAATGAGCACGCCTATCGTCCTGTGGATCCTCCTTTGATAAGAGAGGAAGTATATCCATTATACACAGACCCTGGAGGCTAGGAGGCCAACAGTGTTTGTTTGCAGTGGAACTAAAGTGACTCACTACATGAAACTATTTCTGTCGAGTGCGACCCTCTTCCTCCAGCGCTGCCAAGGAGATCAAATCACCCCAGCAGAGCATTTCCCGTCACAGCCCTCACCCCTTCCCCAGTCCATCCAATGACAGGAACATTCAGCAAATGGTTGGCAGTTGAGGAACTCTGGTAGCTGCTTTATTAAGATCCCACTGACCATGTTCACAAGTATTAAAGGAGACTGGAAGATGGGGAAGTGACAGGGTTGTCCAATCATGCTGAGTTAAGAGAAAGGCTAGAGGCGTAGGTGTGAGGGTGACATTACAACACAGCAGTTGGTGTATTAATTAATGGGTCAAACCAGAACAGATCTTACGCGTCACACACTGAGCTAGTGAGAGATATTTGATCATCAGCTACGGGAGGGTTGGGAAGCCAGGGTGCTTAAGGTGGCAAAATGTTGGTTTCAGCACCGCACTTGTCTTCATTACGTCTATAAGTTATTCAGCTAGTTTTGTGTGACCTTTTGCAGTTGGGGAGTATATTAGCCTCCATCGCAGACTTATGGTTGAAAGCTCAGTGTGTGAGTACCCTTACATCCTTAGTACTCAACCACAGTGAAGGAGGTGAGCCTGCACTTTGCCCGGTTGATAATGTCTTTGTTGGGCCTGTCACGTCTGTGTTGCCTGCCCTGCTCACCTCAGCATTTCCTTCTGTTTACCATCTTCAAGACTTAGCGTAGCTTGGCCTCTCCAGCCCCTTCCATTCTCAGGCCCAGCACTACCCTCACATTTCTTGATCTCTCGCCTTTCCCTGTCCCTTCCGCAGCCTGTCCAAACTGCAATTAAAGTAATAATGCTGAGCCGAGCTCTTACTGGATGATGGAAGGAGTGAGAAAGCAGAAGAAACACCCAGCAGAGACTGCAGTGCCTTTAATTCATAGGCAGTCATTTCCTCCTCCTTTCCAGGCTCACAGCCATAGTGAGATAACCATGATAAGGCTTCAGTGGTTGATGGCTGACTGATCATTAGGCTGCTTTATGTTATTTTCTTGCACAGCAACATTTTTGGCCCGTACCTTAAGAATAAATTTTAAACTGGTCTTTAACTCCTCTTTTATTTTTATTTTATTTTGATTTGTCTGTTTGGACGGAGTTTCAGTACAGCCATAGTCCCTATAGCTGTGATGCAGGGAATGCAGTGATGCTGTGTGTTACTTCTCCATCTGGCCTCGTTCCTGGTTCAGTTAGATCTGAGTTTCAATGGGAAAGGAATGCTGATTAATGAGGTTTGCTTATATTTACTTGACCACCATTGCAACAGGACAGGGCAGGTGGTAGTTTATTGCAGAGGTTCCTGTCTGTGTGGAAACATTTTTCGCCAATGTTTATAAAGCCAGTGACAAACAAAATTAGGATATTTACTTTATTAAGATTCGGTTTAATGAGATTAGACCTATACTCTCTAACTCTGACCCTCAAAACTAATCTAATTTGAAATTGATCTAGAAACTCAAGTCTTGCCTTCCAGTGTGCTAACAGGAATTTGCATTACTGTTTCAAACAATCAGTTGAGAACCAAAACCTCACATAGTGTATGATCAAAGAAAAGTTTCACCTCAATAAGATTTTTTTTTTTTTTTTGGCCTGAATGTACCCAACATCCTGATAAGTTTTAGACCCAGTGTTGATTTCCACAATTCAACATTAATTTTTCATGGACCTAGTAGATTTACTTTAATTAAAACTGGGAAACATCACAATTTGTGGTGCACTTGAAGGGGATTCAGTTAAAGAAATGACTGCGATCTTTGCTTAGAAGGACACAAGATTCCAAATACTAACCCTAACCCTATCCACTAATTTGTTTCATTGAAGTATTATTGTTATTCCACTGAAACCTGTCTTTTTTTAGAGCTTGTTATCTTTAGTTTGATAATAAGAGATGAGAGTAAGAGGGGAGCTCCCAGCAGTCCTAACTAGCATCTCACAGACCCATGAGCTACTGACCTCAACTCCTGTGATGTCATTGGAGAGCTGCACTTTGCTATGAAGCAGCATGATGTCATCGGACTGTGACCAGGCAGGGCGAGGGGTCATCACCCTGATTAGATGAGGTTTGATGGAGGGGAGCGAACACAACAGTGAAGAACGAGGGAAACAAATAGGGAAGAGGGAACCCAATACATTATTCATTAACATGGTAGTCGTTCTGTTTCATTATTCATTGTGTTACTGTGGCATAATGACATTGATTTTCTCTGACAAACCGTGACACCTTATACTGGTCAATTCAGACCACCATGTTTATAAAACGAGTGTTTAGAGAGGGTGAGACCTTACGCCGTTCTCACGTGAGGTTTGCTTGCTCAGGGAACAGCAGCAGCGGCCAACTTCTGTTCTCTAAACACCATTTTGTTTACAGTTAAGTACTCACCTCATTAAGTGCTGCTGACCTGGGTCTAGAAATAAATGTAGAAATTTGCCAGGATTAATGATCAGGGGAATCGCAGCTGACTGCTGGTGAGTGTTTATTTTAAAGAATTGGGAAAATGGAAATGGGTTGTTAATGGCTGTTATTAGTCTCTGGCACGTCAGACATTACCAGAGCTACAGCAGTGATACCCAATAAATACATTTGCTCTCCTTTCATGCTAGGGATAAGTTTAAATGCCTCTGCCTTGTGGCAAGTCCGCCCTGCTGTCCATCTAGAGATCCTCTGGGATTATTGTTACTTCAAAAACATCAGCAGCAAATACTCACCCTCGCCTTTTCTTGTCCTGAATCCTTGTCTCATTGCACCTGTGCTGTTATGTTTTTCTTTATCTGTTTGTCACTCTTTCTCTCTCTCTGTCTCTCTCTCTCTCTCTCTCTGTCTCTGTCTCTCTCTCTCGCTCTCATTTTCAGACCTTGGCCTGGATCAGTTCATGGTGAAGCGCTATGATGGAAAGGTAAGAAGTGTTGTCTGGGTGGGATTAAAACTGGTCCCTCCCTAGCTATTGTGAAGGCTAGTTGAATAATGTCAACAGGCACTTCTATAATCAGTTTTCATAAACGCTTCATCACTGGCTTAGAAATTAAATTAAAGGTAACCCTTGTAGGATGTTTTATAAATATCATTGTGAAATGAATTATCATAATGACCACTGGTGCTGCAATTCCCCAGTAAGTTGTTTTCAAGTAGTGTAAGAGGTTATTTCCCGTTCCCACTACATAACTCCCCAGTCTGTTATTTTTATTGCTTAGAATCAATCATGAAAACACTAAACAGATTGCAACTATTTGTAATGAGCGATTTATTAATGAGGAAATTATTTGCTTAGCATCTAACTTAAGTTCTACCCTTTTAATTTATACTCCATTTGTTAACCCTATTTTCTGTCTAATTTTTGTCATCTTTGATAAACAAAACTGTAGTGTATACAGTGAGCTCAAAGTATTTGGACAGCAGTGTTAGAAGTTATATGAATAAGTAATGTACATATTAAATGCATTACTTTTCAGTCAGATTATTACATTATACTACAACATATACTACAGCAATTAATCAATATATTATTTTGTTTTATTGTTTACAAAACATTTTTTTCATTCCTTACTTCAAAGTATTGCCTATTTCCAAAACAGAAAAGATTGATGTTATAAACGCTATTTTATTTTGATAATTAAACTTTATAATACCAGACCCAATGTTACAGTGTAAACAGTTAATAACTTATGATTTAAAGTATGTTTACACGCAAATGGACATATAATTCATGCTTTAAAAAGTGTTGTGCCATTTCAGTGCAATTCAGTCAATAGTTAAAGAGGAAGCAGTGTATATTAGACATTCTTAGCTATGATTTAATAAAAAAACAAAAAAAACAAAAAAAACATGTTCCATGTAATTTCACAGGTCAGCTCATGTGCCCACAGGTTCACCAAAACCCAGTCGGGGTCAGTCACTATGTAACACACTGCCTTCTGGTTGTTTGTCTGTATTTTTTTTTTTTTTTGATAGTTTAATCACATTAGTATTCTGGGGGAAGAAAAATAATTTTGAGGTCATGCTCTTACAAAATGGCCTTCATTCCATATTTTGAACAGGGTGTGTGTGGACCTCTGAATTCTTCCCAGACACACACAGCTCTATCTGGCTCTTGGCAAAATGCTGACCTTTGGTGTGTAACTGTGCAACATATTATTCTATCACTGTGAAACTGAGTTGGCAGCAATATTGCTTTAACTGCTGTAAGCTAGTAACATATTGCATGCAAGCCTATCACAGTCACCACTGTGTAAATTACACTTTTTGACACAATGTTTGAATCTTATCGTGTGCACAGACCGCCAGGGATTTGAGATACAGCTTGCCAGAGGAAAAACTTAAAGCCACCAATGGAAACTCAGCCAATATAAAGATGTTTGCTGGAATGGAAAATTTGACTGCCCAGGAAATTTTGAGCATCACTGGCTGTGAGCAGCTAATCAAATTGGTGTGCTGTGCATCTTATGTGTATATATTTTAAAAATTTTATATGAGTCTGAAACTTATTATTGAATACTTAAGTGGTTGAAGTATTTTTTGCATCCAGAAATGAGAGGTTAATGTTCAAAAATGCTACTTAAAAAAAAAGTTTATTTAATATAGATGAAAATAAAACAAAATCAAGACTGTCTTTATTTACACTACTGCTTTGCCATCTATGATTTTGCTTTACCCTGTTATTTTGCATCCAAAGTAATTGAGGACAGAACAGAAAATCAGAAATATATCTCTTTCAAAATAGTCTTTGAGCCCACTGCATTTAGCCTCTGTGCATCTTCATAGCAATTTAATATGCTGTCACCCAAGAGCAAAAAGAAATCACAAACCATCAATCTGTTGTCATCTATCAAGAAACCCCATGTTTGGAAATTGGAAACCCTTCTCATGGCAATCCAGAACTAATGAGATATCAGCACTACCACAGATGAGCTCCTAAATTATTTGTGAGAACTCCCCCAAAAAACAAACATATCCATCAGATAATTCACAGGGTCCCTGTTTTCTCATGAACCTCTCTGACATTCCCCTTCGGCTGCATCAGGGCCGCTTAAAAGAAAATGATTTGCAGTCCTGCCTGTTAGCTGTAAAGGGACACGGGTGTTACTGTGAGGGAACCCTTAAAATAAGAGGTTTTATAACAGGACAACACTGGTGCCCCGTGGTGCCTGTTCATTTGCATCCCTACATTAAAACAATTTTTCACTTTGAGATTACATTTATTGTTGTATAGTTTCATATAAGTTCCTTTATACTCATCCACCACCAATAGCTGTCCCAAAACATTTTTAGTGTTCTGCATTTTATTTGTCAGGAAATTATATTGCCTATTTGCAATTTTTGTTCTAGCATCAAAAAAACAAAACAAAACAAAAAACTACATGCAATGTTGAAAGCAGTCCAGGTGTCAAGTAATGTTGAATATTGACAGCTACTAAAGGAATACCATATTGGTGGACTGAAAAACAAATTGCAATCAAGTGATACATCGCTTTAAATTTAAATTGGAGTTTTATAATGATCTGCCCTCAGTGGCAAAGCATGAAGCAAGTTAAAGCCAGCTAAAAAAAAACACCTGGCTCTTTAACAGAGATGCCCCTTACTTAATCATTAAGAGGGACATGTACAAAGTGGCCTGCCCAGCGCATAATGACCTATTTAAAGGCAATAACAGCAGGTGAACTTTGGACAGGCTAGGACCCCCATGGCCACAGTTTGACTTATAGGAGTCTAGTCTCTGCACTCTGCAATAATAGTGGTTCTCTGTTAACAGTAATGAAGATAGAAGCCATCATTTTAAGTCACCTACGTCATTATATCCACTGCTCCTTTACCTCTGACTGATTTTCACCATTCTTGTCCTTTCACTAAACCCAGGGAACTTCATCACAGCCCAAGCAGTCAACCACCCACACTCATTTAATATTAGCTAGTCGTCACTGTGTTGATTATAGTAATGTATCTAATCTCATTTTAAGACCCATCAGCCCCCAGGCTTGTATGTTGATGAATCACTCCGTGCCCCGTTTTCATGTTGTGGCCAACTAAAACATAGTGACAGAAGCTGAAGTCAGAACATTTGTCCATTTCTCTCCCCCTGCCTCCCTCTCTTCCTCCCTCCTCCACTCCACTTCCTCTGAAACTCAGATGTGAGTAATTTAACTAAGGCTTAGCCATGCGTTTTGTGAGAGGGTCCCCGGAACTTTAATCTGCCTACAATTCAAAAGCATATTAACCAAAGAACTTGATTGAGAGCGAATGTGAAGTTCTGTGGTGGCTTTCACCTGCCTAAAATTGAATTGGAACGCTCCATATTTCTGGCCCTTGCCTGCTAATGTAAATCTAGTATATATCACAAGGCTTTTTTCCCCTTTATTTGCCTAGACAAATCTCTGCACACATGGGTTATCTCTGATATGTGTCTTGCTGGTTTGCTCCTGAGATTTTAGGGGGAACAAAGAAAGATAATACCCGCACACTGAAACGGTCCTTCCTTAGTGTTTAATTGGTTTAATTGTACCAGCAACTGTTCGACCTCTATTGGTCTTTGTCAGGCATAC
>OMKZ01033919.1:0-11445 GCA_900302535.1 Neoniphon sammara | reverse complement strand
CTGTGAGGGCCGTAGCCACGGCCTCACATTAAATCGCGGTAAAAACACTCACGTTACCTTAATTTGTTTGTTCAGTTAGTTAGCCTTAGTTTCATTTACACACAATAGACCCGGCAAAACATTTTCCATTTAGCGTTTCAGTTTTATTAGCATTTTGTCATAACATTAGTTTCTTTATGGGTGCACACATTTAGTTACCTTTGTTATGTCATTTTTGCTGTAAGTTTTGTTAATTTGATTTTCTTTTCTCTGAGTTACCGGGCGGCTATCATCGGGACGTCCTCTCCTGGCGGGGCAAAAGGCGAAACTGCGGGCGAGCGTCATTAAGTGCCGGAAGTCGGTGCGGGCGCAGCCCAAGGCATGCCGCAATTACGGGGGGGAGAACTTTATGGAGAGGAGTTTATTTTGGGTTGTAGTTTATTATTGTTATAGTTTATGTAGTTATTAGTAGTATTTGGGTTTCTGTTAAGTAGTTTAATTTCTGAGCCAGCTGTGTTATTGTGTTTGGTAGTTATTTTGATTTGTTAATTTTGTTTACCCCCTGTGTGTGTTAGTGGACTGATCACCCACTATATAAGCGGCCCTCATGTGTCATTTGGTTGGGTCAGTTGGTTCAGTTGAGTTGAGTTATGTTGCTGTTTATTTGAGTTCTGTTTAGTTGACCCCTTTTTTTGGGCCCAGAACTTTAATTTAATCTTGTTTCTTAATTTGTCTTCTTTTGGGGTAATAAACCCTTATTTTTTCATAACCAACACCTGTCTCCCTGCGTTTGACTGCTTGGTCCCTGACACACATGTTTGTGGACATTTGCAATGCTGTCTAGTCCATAACAAACTAATTGGTGTGATTTGAGAGTGCCCTTGGGAGTGTTTACTCGGATCTTTAGAGGGTACCTCTTTGTCTTGACATGAACCTTCATTTCCCCAACCCCATGGATGAGGAGAGTGATTTCTTCACTTCTGAGGTTCAGTCTGCTAGCAGCCTTGTGGGTTATATAATTAGTGTCTGAAGCCAAATCAATTAGTGTCCTGATTTTCTGTCCCACATTGGCTGTGACCTCAAGAAGCATCATAAGCACTGGCAGCTCTTGCAATCCACTTTCCACTAGAAGGCCTGACTGATCCTTACAGTGCTAAAGGCTCTGGATGCACTATTTGAAAACACCTCTCAACACTGTTTTGCCAACTCTGGTGAAAGTTTGCTGAAAAACTCCTCTTGATCCTCTGTATATCTCTTTCTGTCTTTATCTTCTTCTGGACCAAATCTGCTCTTTTTCTGACCAGCACTGCTTTTCTTCATCTAAGCATTGGGGCACAGATAGTAGTGATGCTCAGGAGTATGCTCATCCTCGCAGACTTGGTGTATACATAGATAGGCAGGTTTGCAGCATGAACTGTCATTGTGAACTTCAAGAGATGTCTTGCATGCCCCCAACTTTCTTACTGCAGCCTTTTCTCTGCTAGCCTTAGTACTCCAAACTGTTTGCAGAAGTAAAGCTTTTTCTTCTGCTTCCCATCACCGCAGTCTACACATCCTGTGTGGTCATCGCCTGACTTGGTAGACCTGGTTCTGGCATGTCTTAGCTCAGTCCTGGTTTCTCTTTCATTTGGCTCTTCATCCCTCAGTTGCTCGAGCTGCTCATATATGCTCTCCTGTCCTTTAAGGAACGACAAGAGACTGTCAAACCGATTGTCTGACGTTACAGCATTTATCCTGTCAGCAACATAGACAAGCCATTCCATCTTGAGAGATTCTGGAAGCTTACTCTCAATTGATTTTATTGTCAGTGGATTTTTGATAGCACCCGTGTTTCTGAGGTCACTAAAATCTTGAAGTGCCTTCTCCACAGCTTGAATTAATTCCACTATTTTCCGTGGCTGATGACTTCTGACAGCTAGCATTCTCTGTAGCTCCTCCACTATTTCAATAGCAATAGCAACCTGATTGCCACAGCGGTTTTCTAGGACGTGAAACATATCATCTGCAGTGTTACAAGTAGTGAAGCAAAGGTCTCTTGGTTTTTTGTCATCGAGACTGTCTAATGAACTTTTTTCACCTCTTTTGAACCTGTCGGCTCTCCCTGCCTTTGCAGCGCTTCCCAGTCGTTTCTCCACCTGTGGAAATCCCGTTTGTTGCTGATAAACTTGGGAAGGGCCATTGGTTTCAATTTGATGGTTGGCCCGGGGTAACTGGAGCTAATTGCCATCGGTGTCAGTCTTTCAGCATCCTCCTTTATCCTCGCCTGTATGAAGTCAGCCTTTCTGGAAACTTGGGAATGTGGAGTTCAAGCCCCTTTAAGTGGCTCTGGAGGTCCCTCTGAACCCCGGGTGGGATCCACCGTTTCCACGGACCATGTATTTCCTCTGCAGTCTTTACCAGTCCTTGCAGGTGGTTCAGCATAAAATCATACGCCTCACAGTTGGCATCAGGTTGCACAGCATCAGCTCGTTCGCACTCAGTTTCTGCTGCCTGTAATGCTGTAGACAATTCAGCATTCCCAAAGTTGACCCAGAGAGCCTCCTGAATTAGACTTTTGACCTCCTTCAGTCTTTGTTAGGTCGGCTCCTTACTGTTCAGTTAACACAGCTATTTTTCCTGTGTCCAGCTCTCCCTCCCGCTCTGCAATGAGTCCAGCCTCCACATCATCATTAGCGTCTATGACTTTCTGGGCTTCTAACGTGAGTTTATTGAAACTGTCTCTGAGCTAAAAACAGTATAAAGCTAGCACGAATCCAAACTGAATGTAGCGGCAGTCATCTTCGTCAGAGAAAAGAGTTCATCTCTTACCGGCTGCCTCTCCGGACTTTGTAGATGTATCGCTCTGCACAGTCTTGCATGCAGATCACAACTTTTAAGAGACTTTTGACACCTCTTCTCCTAGTGCAGCAGCGCTTGTTTACTTCCAGACCTTTTTCTATGACCCTGCGTGGTGCTTTTAAATGCTCCGGGCGGCAGTAGGGCAAATTAGCTCCATCCGGTTTGTTTTCTGAATATTCCGTTTAATAATGGATTTTTGCTAGTAGTTTATTTATTTAGACACATATATTACTTTCACTTTCTAAAATTTTCTTGCTTTTCTCAATATTTCTAAAAGTTTGACTTGATACACGCCTTTTATACGTAAGAAGACTTCTTGTAACTTTATGAAAACACTATAATTCTTCATTTTTGGTTTTTACATACTAATAAAAAACAAATTTATGAATATTATATCACATTTCTGTCTTCAACTTAATTAAAATCCTACACACTGTACCAAGTTTCAGAAAGCCATATCTATTACTTGTATTTCGGACCGATTTAAAAAACAAAAAGAAAAAAACAAAAAACAAAATAAATGTGGTTTCTGACAGACTATGGATGAAAAATGCAGCTTTCATCCAGTAGTTTTCCAAGGTCCAGCGTTCCCACACATTTTCACATACAAAAATTTTTAAATTTCCCATGACTTTTCAAGGATCTATAATAAAACTTGCATAACCATTCACAGCCTTTAAGTACATGAACAGAAGTGTTCTTTAGTTAATTATTGTATGAAAACTGAACAGCAACTTTTTCATTCTCTGTCAGTTATCATCATATTCACTTCAAATACTCCGAACTACAGGCACTGTCATTACATTGCCCTTGACAGGCACTTAGGATAAAGTCTGCTGGCCTTCAAGAGTCAGGGAAAACAGAACTGACTTGCTAATGCATAATTAAAATTATATTATCAACTCAAAGAAGGGCTTTAACAAAAAATACCTCTTGTCCAACAATATGTGATATAACTGCTCAAAATGCTATAGCGTGTTTCAGTTTTTTACTGTACTAGGATGGCTTTCCTTTTTAAGTTATTATGAACTGTTTAGCACAACAAGGCTGTGCACACTGCATGCACAAATATACAAAAGAGAAAATGTTGAGCTCCACAATATATTCTTAAATAATTACAGACATGCCCTTCACATGACAGCCATAAGAAAACAAAGCAGTATGATGCTACATTCAAGCAAACAACTAATATTCAACCATCATGGTTTGTGTTTGAAGTCTGAACTCAACACCCAGGTCTACTCCTTAATTTTTTTTTTTAAATTTCTCTTCCATGTCCTTGTCTAAATCTGATAGGCTTGTTTTTTTAATTTTGCTGTGTGCAGCAGGCTATTTGACTTGATGACAAATGTCATATTTTGCGTCACCTCTGCCTTCTTGTCCATGTCAAAGATTTTCCAGTTTACACTGGGTCTGTCCATCAATATTTAAAAGAGATTTGTCACTCCAGTCCCACCAAGATTTGAAGTTGTTTTGTCAATGACATCGCATTCAGTGCCATGACCAAAAAACTCAGAGCCAACATACCACATCTCTCCACCATCCCAAATTCGAGCATGCAAGTCCATCTGCTTCTGTTGTGGTTCATAATTCACTCATCAAATGACGCATCAAAAAACACCACATATCCAGATTGTTTATGTTTAACAAGTGTAATTTTTAAACTAACATAATATTACTCAGTCCCATCACGGATACTTCCTCTACCCAAACACACAGAAAGAGCTTGCACCCTTGTTTCATATCTAATGTCGCTAGCTGCAGATAAAACCCTTTTCTGAACTAACCTTTGAAGTGGCTCATCAGACGGTCAGACATGTTCTGGTAGAAATCCTGAACGCACTCTGACAATTCATCAGCACCGAGGTCCTGCAAGAAACAAAAAGTCACAAGGCCTTTAGTCTATACTGTATGGAAATGCTCACTTTTCAAAGGCTATCATTGTACACACCACTTTCTAATGACAAACATAGTAAGGGGTGTTTGACATCTGAGTTGGACAAAAAAATTTTTGAGAAGCTTAATAATGAACTATGAAAGGAAGTGAGAGGTGAAAGGAAGGATTCTGTCACTAGGTTACTAGATGACATTTCTGATGAGTATTTCTTGCAGGAGAATCATGTACCCATTTTCTTGAGGGGTCACACATAAAAACTGAAGAGTTCATTTTTACCAAACTGCAAACAGTTACCTTGCCAACTAGCAAGAAAACTGGATATTTACCTTGCTGGTTAACAAAGTATTTTTTTGCTTACTCATAATGCACTGGGTTGTTCATCTGAACACTGCATCAACATCAAAAGAAAATTAAATTCAAACTACAAGGTGCACTGAGAGAGTGCAACGCACACGTGCTGCATGTTTGACAGTGAAATGCTATAAGACCAATAATGTGTGCAAAAATTTTCAATCAGTTCAACCTTTCAAGGTCATTGAAGGTCAGAGGTCATGTGGCCAATAGAAAGGTCATATATGACTTTATATTAGTGTTTAATAGTAACCATATGCGTATCTCTTAACAATTCACTGATATGGACATTATAAATATTCCCTGTGTACTGGCATCGGGCCCAAATTTTGACCTTACACTGTGACCTTGACCTTTGACCATTTTTTTCAAAATCAAATAACTTCTTCCATTCGCAACCCTTAAATCTTAAATCCCAGCATTAGTTTCAATGGTGTATATCATGAAAGGCTTCATGACCTTGAGTTCAAGGTCACTGAAGGTCAATGGTCATGTGACCAAGAGAAAGGTCATATATGACTTTACAATGGTTTAGCCAGGTATTAGTTCTATGCTGCAATTGCGGTTGAACTGTCTGATACAATTTTATTTTTATGCAAAAAAAGAAAAAAATTCAAAAGCTTGAGGGGCATGTGTTTCCTCAGTCTGAATGGCTATGACAACACTGGTTTCTTGATTTCTGGGAAGGGCAGACCTTCTTGCAAGACAGGCTCTCGATGAAGGCCCTGCACTGCTTATGGATCTCCCGGCCAGGCTTCTGGAGGTTCTTTAAGAAGTCCACAAAGTCCCTGGACACTCGGTCTGTCTCCATGCTAGACTGTCGGCTAATGGATGGGCTGGGTGTCTTGCCATCTTGGCTTTCTGGTGAGGAAGCAGCACATTTGGCAAAGGCATTTGTCTTCATAACCAGGCTGTATAACCAGCTTTATATCTCTGAGATGAACACAGTAAAGCATTAGGCAACAAGTCTTGATAATTTTAACATTTAGTTGCATTTTGCAACCATTTTTGGACTTAAAAATTATACCTTGGCACATCAGAGGACATATCTAAAAATATCTTGCATTCCTGTTCTTTTCTGAACTAATACACATACATGTGCAGCCATAAAGCAAGCCACAAAGAAAGACATGCATTCTGCATATTCATTTTTTATGTAGTAAAAGATCCTCTGTTCTTTTAAGGCATTTTACTATTAATGAAGTTGATTTATTGCTGGATTAATCAGAGTTGATCAATAATAGTAGTGGAATAATAATCTGCAATCATCTAGCAGGATAACAAGCAGTAATAAATATTATTTATTTATTTATGCTTCACAGGAACAATAAAAGTCAAAAGGAAAATCAATCAAACCCTAAATAAAATGCAAAGATAAATGGAATAAATAGTAACAAAATTGAGGTGACAGGGATTAAAAAATAAAAGGGACGAAAATAAATAAATTAGAGATTACAGATTTCTTTATAGCCTAAATTCATGTTCATATTAAATTACTTTTATGTGTTATGTAAAGCACTTACAATTTCCTTTGTGTTTGCGCTTTGCCAATAAATTTGTCTTGCCTTTTATTGCCAAAGCCATTCCTTTTGTTACTTCAGGTTAACTAGCCAGTGCTAATTGGCCAGCCTGCAAGTTTCTGTTAAACTTTGTTGCATAAAGATTTAAAATTCCTTCAACCCTTTGAAGTCTTACTATCTGTAGCCCTGTCCAGACTTTTTGTTTTAACATTTGTCTCATTACTTCTTTCCTTTCTTTTCTGATTTTGATTACTCTGCCCCAACTCCAACTCCTGCCAATCCCCTCTCCCTCCTCACCTCTATATTCAATGCTTTCACTATGTTCCCAATACTCTCCACCCATCCTATTCCCTTCTCTAAGTTGTGCCCACCCACTATTTTTTTGATTATCCGATGAAGATGGCACCATCTCACTGCAAAAAGAAACTTTATTCAAATTTGAATTCATGCCAACACTCTGTTCTATCAAATGCTCCTTCCTTCCACATATAAAACTTGTTGCTTGTTGGACTGCCGCTGACCATGGTCCTGAAATGCCCGCTGCTGACAGACAAAACTAGGGAGGAGCTTTTTCTCCACATGCAGAATTTCCCTGCACTCAGTTACTTACGTGATTATCCAATCCCTGTGTACCTGTTGTATATAATGTTTGTTCTGTCACTTCAGTCTTGCCAAGTCTTGGGTATCCTCACCGCAGACCAAGCTCCTTGTTTGAGATTCCTCCGTTCAAGTGAAAGTCTTGTTAATAATTAGTCTAATGTTTTCTTGTTTTTGTTTTCTACTGTTGTTTGCCTTTGACAGTTAGCGCTAGGCAAGTTCCACTGTTCCTTATTTGTTATTTTCATGCTGTTGACCTTCGTGGCAGTTAAGTCAAGTGCAATAGGTTTGTTGATTTTTGTAGGTTAGTGTTTATTTTTGTGCAGAGTAGACTGAATTTATGTCTCCTCACCCAACATGTTCTTACTCCCAACTCATCAAAAACGGCAGCTTGTTCAGTGGCCGTAGGTTTAATTAGGTTACTTATATTGTACTATATATACATATATAATATATAGATAGATAGATAGATAGATATAGATAGATAGATAGATAGATAGATAGATATAATATACGTTCACTGAATGAATATTAATACAAAATGCACATTTCTAGCTATAATTTTTATCATAAGCATTTTAATGCCGAAACTATCATAAAACATTACATTTTCAACTGAGAATACAACTTTTATTAAGACAATGAAGACATTTAAAATATTTTTAAAATAGAATTAAATTTAAAATAACTTTTTAAGTTACATAAAAGTGAAATCCTTTTTTTGAAATCCATAATTTTTATATTCCATGGTCACTTGAAAGGCCTGGCTAGATGCAGTCTCGTCCCTATATGTGCATGCATAACCTTCACCGTTGATTTCTACTGAATAGCCCTAGACGGACAAAACTGACGCTACAGGGGTACCTAGAGCGTCATAGCTTGAAGCTTAGGGCCACTGAACAAGCTGCCGTTTTTGACACGTTGGGAGTGAGAGCATGCTGTCTCACCAGCTGTAACTGCTTCAGACTGTGAGAAGTAAAATTTTTGACTTCATCAGTCTCTTGCCTGTTCTCTGCATTTGGGTCTATACTAAAACCTGTCAGGGACTAGGCAGTCTTATGATTGTGTCAGTGCCCAGTGCGTCCCTGACCACCCCTGAAGGTGGTTTGAGTGATCGGATCACAATGCGTCTCCTAGATGCAATGCACCCCATTCACACCTGTACTCAGCACTGTCCACTTGTAATCAGATCACCTGAGACACATTAAAGCCAAGTGTAAACGGGGTCTCTGTTACTATCAACGGGTGAGCTTTGCTTTCTGGAAAATGCATTCTATCAGATCACAACCTTACTCACCTTGAAGTCAATAAGGTAATGGTGAAGGAAGGCTCAGTCAACAAAACTGTCTTGTAAAGAATTTCTCTTTATTTGGCTGGTATTATTGTACTTATATACTCTACCTGTATATTCTTTTTCTTGTATGCTCTTCTTTTCACACTTTGTTCTGTTGTATATCTGTTGTAAAGCACTTTGCATTACATTTATGTATGAAATGTGCTATATAAATAAAGCTTGGGGTGAACTTGGGGTTCATACCATGGTCAGGGAGCCTATACCCATCACCAAATAATGACCCTGGAGGGAATAGGAGAGCTGATAGCTCAGCTCAACTCACCTCACAGGGGGAACTGATACAAGCAACCATGTAACTGGAGGCTGGATAACAAGCCAGCCAGAGGGCATAAGAGGGTAGGGTCAAAGTCAAGTGGACCAGCTGTTATTGTGATCAAGTGCCTACCTTTCTTGGGGGCTGTACGTGAGGAGGGGCTGAAGAACTTTTTAACAGTGGTCACTTTACGGGTCTTCTCATTGGTCTTCTTCTCTTCAAACTTTGAGAATGGTCCCAGAGAGGTGCTGCCTGGCTGGGCCTGTGGAGGTGTGGTCTGAGATTGGGACTGAGACTGCACTCCCTGGCTACTGGCATATGCTGCTTCCTCCTCTCGCTGTAGTCTATGGAACCATGGAAATTTTCAGAATTTACAGTATAGTATTACAAAAGTATTACAAAAAAGAAGATGATAAATGGACTGCATTTATATAGTGCTTTTCTGGTCAGCTGACCACTCAAACCACTTTACAACATATGCCTCACATTCACCCATTCACACACACAGTTGCACACTGATGGCGGAGGCTGCCATGCAAGGCGCCAACCTGCCCGTCAGGAGCAAGGACACCTGGACACGCTCTGTGGAGGAGCTGGGGATCAAACCAGGAACCTTCTGATTACTAGACGACCTGCTCTACCTCCTGAGCCATATCACCCCGGAACAAAAAGGTACTGTAAATGGCCTGTATTTTGTATTACAGGAACACTCCAAGGATTTGGGAAAAATACCGCTGAACACATGTATCGTTGCATCTACTAACAATACTTTCAGTGGTGCTCTAGATGGAAGGATACATGTGTTCAGTAGTTATAGTTCCAACTTCCCCTAAAACAACTCGTTTTTTTTTTTTTACAAAAGATTGCCCAAAACGTTGGAGTATTCCTTTAAATTTGAATGTCAACCAAACTAATTAATATTCCAATTGTCGAAAAATTGGGGCCTGCCTTATGCAAGTCTAGACATCATGGTAAGCCAAAATAAATAAATAAATAAATACTTGGATGAAAATATGTAAGCTTGCGCTGATGCTCTTACTTCTCAGCCAGGGCCCAGTCATCCTGAATCTGTTTCTGCCGTGCCCGCTGGTACTCCTCCCTCCAGCACTTGGAGCACAGTCCCTGCCACGCTGCATTGCCATAGTAACCACATCCCTTTTTGCACAGCAGGTCTGATTGGTCCACGTGGATCCCACGCCGCTCAGTTCGCTGACTCATGATGCCAGAAAGCCTGGTAGGAAACAGTAAACCTAAGTAAATTCATACATTCATTCATTCATGCACTCTGCACACACAGGAGGTGGTATGATAATTCAAAACACGATAAATTATGTGAAAAAAGTTGTTAAGTGATAAGAATTTGAAATAGGACCAAACTAACTTGATCCCACTTTGAATTACAAATGAAATTGAATGAATATCCAGTTACTCCAGTTAGGTACTTTATACATTGGCAAAAATGCACAAATCCAATACAGATCCCCCTATACCGGCTAGAATTGGCTCTGACCAGTAGTGGAGCAGGCGGGGGGGCAGAGGGGTCTTCTGACCCTGGGCCCACTGCAATAGGGGCCCAATGGGAGGCATCAAGGTAGAGGGCTTTTTTTTAGTTTTAATTCATTTTAATTTTAATACATTGTTTACAAAATTCAAACACAATGACTTCTGACCTTCTGACATAATATTAAACAAGAACCCGACTAGTTACATATTTACATTTATGATTTTTAGACTAGGTTGCTTATATAGACCCATCCTCACAGTCCCCCTTTGTAGGGGCCTCCTGGTTTTGGAAGAGGAGGGAGATGGCTTCTGCCTTTGCAGGCATTTGTAGCAGGAAATTTTAACAATCTGAACATGCTATGTTAATATTTCTTTAACATGAAACTGCTCTTCAGTACATTTATATATGTGTATATGTTAATGTTCACGCATTTTAAAGCAAAATTAAAATAAATTCTCAGGTATTTTTTCCAATATGAAGTCAAGACTGATGAAGCTGTAAAAAGGACAATCTTGTATATAGTTAACCATCAACTGTTCTTTAAATGAACTTGACATTGACACTTGCTCTCGGCCCACAGACTAGCCTCACACTTCCAAATCAGCAACCAAAATGTCAACTTGGTAAATAGCCTACTTTTTGTGTTGTATGCTTGTTCTGGATTGTTTTACTGTACAAAACACACTGCAGCTTGGCGAAAGGATTGCCAATGGAGCCGATTGCTTGCTATCCTTGGTACTGAAATTCTTTATGTTTGACATGGCATTGGTGATTTTGCATTTTCCAGGAGTGTGTTACTGTTTTACCTGCAACTATTGGCTGGATTTGACTGTGCATTATTGGTTGATTGCTGTGGTTTCATGATCTGATTGATAGTTTTGTGCTGCACATTATTCATTTATGGCAGTTAAATATCGCTAGCAGCAGTAATTTAAGTCATGTTGGTTGATGTACTTTGGTTGCTGTGGACAAACTGCATCTGTACATCTCTTGACAATATAGGCCTGTTATTGCTGCTGCTGAGTTCACATTTGCAGAATGTCGAAATGTATAAGCTACCAGTACAATGTGAAAACCAAAATGCAGTGTATGTGTGTGGGCGCGAGCGAGAGAGAGAGAGAGAGGGAGAGAGAGGGAGAGAGCTCTCATGAG
>OMKZ01033917.1:4074-22770 GCA_900302535.1 Neoniphon sammara | reverse complement strand
AAACAGATACTTCTAGGCCTCCCCATGCTGCGCCGGTTTATTCAGTTTCACAGTGGAGAGTGATAATGTTGATTAGTTTCAACTGAAATGTAAACATCATGTTAGAGAACCGATTGAAGTTGATGTCTGTCTTATGTTGACAATGCCAGGTGGTTGAGTGACCCCGCCCGTGTCCTTGGCCGAGAGCTCCGGTCAGGACCCTGAAGTCTGAATGGATTGTATGACTTTTTATGGCTCCTTAAATCAATCATGAATAAAAAAGCACATGTGCCTGTAAAGCTGGCGTTGTCTGGGCTCCTGGGTAATTCATTAAAACAGTAGGAGCGCAATAATTTGCCATGATCTACCCAAACCATCGCCCTACACTCCAAATCTCGTCATTTGATTCCTATTTTTCCCAGCAACCAAAGCTGATTCCAACCACATTATTTCCCTCAACCTCACTGATGGCCTGAGAAGAAGGCCTTTCTTCACCGTTTCTCTCCAATTTCCCGTGTTTTTAAACACAATAAATGAGGTGATAATGATTTCACACTGAAACAAGGAAACTGAGTGAAAAAATCCATGCTGTAGTTTTTCAGGTAGGACAGAAGATGTTTTTCATCTCTACCTGTATGATAAAATCCTTTTGGTTTATTTTTGAGTAAAGGACCCATGGGTTCACCAGTGTGATTTATTGTGTTATTAATGACATGTCTCATGCAGGCCCCTGAACAACCTAAAAACTGCTTACCATTTCTTAAGAATCCATCTCACATCTATCTTATTGTCACATCAACAGAAGAAAACCATACAAATGTTATTTTCTGAAATGAGTCCCATGTGCTGTGCCCTTTGGTGGGTATCTGCAGTAGTCTGATATTTCAGCAGGCCTTACTAATGATTCATAAAAGCATGTTTTACATTAAGATGAGTAACAGTGAAGAAAAGTAAAAGTCTGCAGAGGGAGGCCACACAAATAGTTAAAATAACACGCTACATACTAGTGATGTTAACGGTGTTTTAAGGGTTTTACCAGAAGTAAACTGAACGTAGATGGGTTTCACATAAATGATGTCTCTGGAGGCAGACTGTAAATTCTCGTAACTGTACCAATGTGGTCTGTGAATACATCCCAGAAAACCTAAACAGAAATATACTGTATGAGCTTTGACAGCCCATTACAATTACATCTGGGCCTCCATGGCACACACCCCGTTATCCTTACACAAATTCGTGAGCAAGGAATTTGCGGCTTTCCACTCAAAATACATTACATAATGAGATGTAATTGGCTTAAGCTCAGCAACTGAAAGAGGATGAAGTGAAAAAATAGTGTCTAATCATTCCATATCCATGTCAGTTCTCTAGCCTGTTTAGGACCACAGACACCGGCACACTTTAGCAGCTCTTATGCAAATGCTACAGATGACCACTTCCTCATCCTTACCTCTATCCTTATGCCTGGAAATGATGCGGAGTGTGTGCTTGCATCAGAACCTGGCTGTGGCTGACTCTGAAATGACCAACTCCATGTGCTGCTCAATATGTTATTGCAGCCCAGACTGTATGAGCTCAACTCAAACACAGGTCAAAGGAATCCACTTACAACTACCAATTATACCCACTATGCATTCAAACCATGGATCATTTGTTTTATGATGTGTCACTGACTCAGATACTCTACGCTGTTCATGAGTCACGCCCTGCCGAGGTACTCTCAGAGTCTCTGTTTTGTCCCAGCTGTGTGTGTGTGTGTGCCAATAACTTGTATAAAAGAGACTGCCATCACTGCAGCAAACCCTCACTAGTGACGGTTTTATAGCCGATGACGTTTTAAGAAAGGTTAAAGACTAATGATTTCCATTACAAGCCATCTGAATCAACAAAATGTTTTTAATACAAAGCTTAAAGCCTATCTCTTTGTTTCAGAGGCGGCTTGCATTAAGACCTTTTTTTATAACAGCTATAGTTTTACTGAATAAAATCAATACACATGTTCCCTATAGCGATCCATATTGATACAATAAATTTATCGAATCAGCTGTCAAAAACTAAATTGTGGTTGCTGACAGTGAATTCCCCTGCCAATAGCTGTGCCCCCCGTGATGAACAACCATTGCACGAGATTATTTACTGATGTGAGCTGACATAACTGGTGTGATTGCTCAAGTTGTGCTCTCCTTCAACAGATTTTGTGGCGATTCTCCCACAGTCCTCAGCCAGAATGGTCAACAGCTGTGGTTAACATGGAGCCATACTCCCACACGCCTCCCGGCAAGAGAGCTAGGCGGCAGCCAAGTGAAAAGGGAAGCCTAATTTTCAAATGAAGATGAGAGAAAAGGGGAGAGAGGGAGTGAGTGAGAAAGAGAGGGGGAGAGAAATCATTCCTTGTGACACAGCAATGTAAAAATATTCATACCATCCCTTCAAGATCTGAAGTGGTCCAAGGTATATGCCCCAGTTTTAATGCGGTGTGTGAATATGCCTAAAAGCTGTGTTGAATTTCCAGACAAAAATAGCACACTTTGGGAAAGTTTTCAAGAGCTTAACCTGAATCCATTGGTTCAGCATGGGGATTGATTTAGAGTTGGGAAACTTTATCTCTCTCGGTTCCTTTAAAAAAAAAGACGATCCTCGATCAAGCAAAAGTGGGTTGGTCGTCCTGTGTTTTTCAATTAGGATCATATGTTTTTCCAGTGGAGTATCAAATTTGACCCTGTCTGCAAAGTAATTGGGTAGTACCGGTGAATCCGGAGATAAGACAACAAAGGCAGAAACGATAAGCAACAGATCAAAAACATCAGAAGCAACATGTGAGCAGGGATTAAACAAATTCCCATCACCAATAAAGAGGCGGGGTGCAAAATAATATTGAAGAGGTTAACTAGGCCCCTGTGACATGAATAGCATGTCTATCACCAGCTGAAAAAAGGAAATGTCAGGATATATTTTGGCTGTTCTTGATCCTTTAATCACATTTTCATTTCCCTGCGTTGTGGCACAGATTCCTTGACATGGAATCTTATGCACTTCTTTGTCCGTGGGTTTTATAACTCTTATATTGGGTTGTGGTCTGTCTCTTTCCATCTCAGATCAAACAGATGGATCGAATGCTAATCCCAAGCAGTCACTGAGATTGAAGTGATGTGTACCGACAAGGAGCTGGCACCGACCAAGCATCATTCTGCCATGCTGCTGTCGCTGCCACCCTAGACATCATTCAGACGGGGCGCACAGATGGCACACCAAGCAGCCTGAGATGCCAAGAGAAGCCCCGCCATGTGTCGAGCCATCACTTATCAGGACCTGATGACAGGGCATGTCGATAATAAGACGGCAGCAAAACAAAACCTGGTCTTTTTGTTCCTCCCTGATCTGATCTGAAGGGGCTGAAAGCGTGACACACCAGCCGTATGGCGTCAGAGGGGCTCTGCTCACGTATGTTCCCATGCAGCACGCCCGCTTTCCCATCCCACCCAGGCCATTCAAAGCCTCCCTCACTGCTTTGTTTCATCCCTGCCTCGCATTACCAGAAGCAAACACCACATTGTCCTCACGTCATCTTCAGAGATGCTCCCCAGCCCAATCACATGTTGCATTGGTGCCGGTGATGAGGAACACATGTTTGGCGGTGGTTAACGCCAATATGGCTAACACAGGATAACCTCTTCTTGTTCATTTATGACCTTTTCCTGTTCAGCCTCTTGGGGAGGTTTATGTAAGAGGCCCCCATGGGTCCCAGACAGCCCCTCCGGATGCTGCATGTCGCCTTGCCCTCATGCCGCTAATGGCAGGTACCCAGAGAGCTGCTTTATGTTAAAGGGGATTGTACCACCCTGCCAAGAGCAGGAAGCTCAGCCTGCAGAGAGCCAGCTGTGAATGCGCTCATGGCCCTGAGACTTGGCTCTGACACAGCAGACTCGTCAAAGCATCTCTGGGTGGGACTCCAAATCCTTTTAGCCTCTTGACATTCAATATACATCTATACAGGCCAAGACGTTCAGCCCTCATACACACACACATACACACACGCACACACACACAAGTATACAGATGCACAGTATGATATAATAATACCAACACAGATGCAAACACACACACTTGGATGAAGTGTCTCATATTAACAAACTTACTAAATGATAGATATTGTCAGCACAGGAACTTGGACAGTTGCCTCATTTCTCGAAATGCTGATAACTACTAGCAGGAACTGAGGTAAGTGTACTTTCATTGGTCCACCTCTCATCACTATAAGCGGCATACAGTCTTTATTGAATCACAGCCTTGTGTTGTTAATGATCTAGTGGCTGAATTGAAGCTTGTAATTGTGAATTAACCCCTTAGTGTCTCAAAAAGGGGAGAGGAAACAATGAGCTCTCACAGAGAGGATATTGTTTGTGTTTTTAGGGCTTGTCTTGCAGGGATATTTGCCTGTTAGGAACAAACTGCAATTTTTAACTGTAATTTTTTTGATAATTATATGCATTTTGTAGGATTGCCTGCTAACATTACTTTGCATGTTACAATATATGGGATGCACATGAGCTTTCCATTGGGCTTTTTATTTTCTAGTATTTATTTTATGGTTACTTTCAAACTCTTTCAGCAAGGCCTTCTGGCCAAGTTATTAGTGATGAAGTTCTCCAGCCAATGAATGGACATAGTTCAGGTGGAACCTATGTCACGGTCAGATGTCTTTTGTTGGATTTCTCAAGATGAGAAGTATAAACTGATGGGTGTTTGGCGTACCTTCAAAAGTGTCAAAAATATGAAAGGAAAAATGACAAATGAAAACAGAAATGATTGCTGCGTGAAATACATCAGGAAGGGCAGCGGAAGGGGATAAGCGAATATGAAAGATTGATTTAATACATGAACTGCCAAAGTAAGACTGCTATGATTAATATCTCTCTCTCTCTCTCTCTCTCTCTCTGTCTTTCTATCTGCCTTCTAATATGACAATTACGAATTAGTCCATCCATAAACATCCATAAATTACAGCAATCATATAGAGTTCTTTTTCGTTTTCATTTTCAGCAGAGAGCACTAAGGATTTATAATGTTGAGTTCAAATCCCACAGTGATTACATCAATCCATGCAATATCTTCTAGCCTAGAGCAGCACTGCAGTTCTCATATGAGCTGCCAAGCCCCCCAAAAAGTGATTCTTTTGATTATCCAAATATTTACAGTTTCATAATATAGCTTTGATATACATTGATAGATTGGGAACCCATATGTAGCCAAGTGACAGTTTTGTTGAATTTTAGTGCAATCTATCACCACTCTATCTACACTCCATTACTACTGCCAAAGCTGCCAGAGCCTATTCATTTTTATTGTTATTTGTGGGGTTGATTAAGCACAGTATAGTATAAGGCAAAACTCATTTTTAAACATATTTGCCAGACTCTTCTTCCCCCTCAAAAAACATGTTAATAGATTATTCTTTGTGCCCTCAGGCAGTTAAAAAAGAAAGAAAGAAAAGAAGTGCTTTTCTCCAATAGGGAACTTTCAGTACATTAAGTGCTTGCAGTCGTGCAGAAGTGTTATAGTATACAGTGGGACTTCTGCCATGGCAACTGCATTGCCCAAATATTCTCAGAGCAGCACAGATGCTGCCATGGTAGATGATTTAAGCTCTGGCGTGAGCTTAAAGTCAATGTCAGGAGTCTCTGCACCCCCAAACTGGGACTGTGTATGTTTATAATTTCCCCCCGTGTGTTGGGCCTATGGCAGACTTAGGTAACAGTTCCTTAGATCTTCAGAGGATTCGAGAATTCAAGGTTGGGGTAGACAGGATGTGCCTTGGGCAAGCTAGGATTTCAGAATATACAAAAGAGGCCCACCATGTCCTCCCTCTGTGGCAGAGGTGTTGTCATCTCTCTGGGGTTTGAGGGAAAGAGAAACTGGGCACAAGAGAAAGAGCAAAATAGAGAAAGAAAGAGACAGAGACAAAAGAGGAGGAGAGACAGCACAGGAGAGAGAGGGAGGGAGGAAGAGAGAGAGAGGCACAGAGGAGTTTGGGTTTCCCCAGCTGTAAAAACTCCAGTGATGGAGTGGTCCAGAACAGCATCTGCAGCATGTTCCTCCACTCCCAGTCTTGCCATTTTTCAAGGACAATCTGGACGGCTGAGAAAACGTTTAGCGGAGACCACACAAGCCCTCTGCCCATGGCTGGTCGCAAACCCACCTCCTGCCTCCCCAGAGCTGCTTTGTTATCTCTACCCAGCAATAGAAACAATATAGACTGAGAGGAAGGTGAAGATGGTGTTTAAATGCAGAAACTTCTTCAGCTGAGTGGGTAGTAACTGGCTTGGTCTCTGGTCTTTTTATAGAGCTTTTTAACTTTGGGAGGACCTTTAAATGCTGTGAAACAGAATTATATGAAAGTGGCAAGACAAAAGGGACATTTATTGTATATAGATTGAAACAGGGAAAGAAAACAAAATTTAAAGAAGTGGTGGAATGAAAAAAATATAAGGACCAAAGTAGGTTGAGGCAAAATAATACCTTTAAGGCAGATTTAATGTGTGCAATGTTTGTGAACTGGTAATATTTAACATTTTGGCATCAGAAATATCTGGAAATATCAACCAAGAGGGCTGCAAAGCGAGTAGACAAGACTTCTGTCAGCGGTGGGGGAGGGGTACACACCCAATTAGCTGCCATTCAACACACTGCATCCCACTCGGAGCATGTAAAAGTTGTTTAGGACCTTTAAAGAGTTCAAATTTAGACATTACAACAGTATTAAAAGTGTAAACATTAAATTTTATATTTGGAATTGAAGCACCATCCAGAGATTCTTAAAAAATGTCAGAGTGAGTTATGCATTTTGGAAAATTGCCCTCAGGGATCATTTAAATTCAATGTATTATACATATAAGTCTGTATTTAGGACCGCTTCTCTGCAGGTTAATTGTGTGGAATTGTACTGTATGCTACATTTTCCCAAGGGAGAGTAATGACTTGTTCATAAATAATGTGGCAAAGGGAGCCGGTATAGGGCTGTGCATGGTGATGGGCTGAGGGGAGGGGGAGTGGCTGAACCATGCTAGGCTACAATAAAAGGCACTTGTCTGGACCTCTGAGGAGCCCAAACTTTTCAGTAGCACCACAGGCGGCTGCTGCACAGAGACAGAGAGAAAGAGGGACAGATAGATGAATAAAATCTGACAGAGAAGACCAAAAAATAATACAAGCAAACAGCTCTCCTGAAACATTTACAACTTAGAAAGCCTGGTGCAAATTTTCTTCTTTTTTTGCCTTTTTAATCTATATTTTCAGTCAAGAGGGCCCTAGGTGTGAAAAAAGAAAAAGAGAAAATGAATCTGCTTTGTATCACTCTAATCTCCTTGACCCTGGCCAGCAGTGTGTACAGCACTCCCCCACCATTAACAGGTAAGATGAAAATTATGTAAATAAGTGTTGGTGTTGGTACATATGTGTGTGTGCGTGTGTGTGTGCGTGTGTGTGTGTGTGTGTGTGAGAGAGTTCATATTATGCTGTGTGACCTCAGTGCATCTGTGCCTCCTTGGTGCATGCATGTGTGGACTTGTGCACGTGTGAATGTGTTGGTGCACGGTCAGAGGACAGCAGGGGGGTGAGCTGAGTGAGGGACCTGGGCAAAGTGGTACCACCACACGGGTTTGTGTGACAACAGGGTCATTGTAGCAGTAGGTAACAGAGTCATCATCTCTGGGGCACCGTACACAGTGTGACTCAACACTGACTCATTGACTTTCTGCATACAGACCTCCACACCACAGAGTGGCTGGTGAATAAATCACCCTGTCATTGACAGAGGCTTACTGCCCACACTACTGAATGTGGAGCACACCACTGATAGTACTGGCTACACTTTTAAAATATATCCCAGTTGATTCAGTGGCTGAAACAGGGCTTGTGTAGAAGTGCTAAAATAGGTGAAATGCTCACTAATTGGTTCAGTGTTGACCTCTTTGTCAGTTTCTTTTTCCCTTTTTTTCTTTCTTTCTGTTTTTCTTTTTTCCTTTTGGTCTTTACTTCAAAAATGAAAACCTGGAAAGATGGTAGTAATCATAGAGCACCTGCCTTACATCATGCGGCTGTTATAATTCATTTTCACACTGCCTACGGTATGACACACTCACACGGTTACAGTCACTGCAAGCTGTGAAATAATCAGTCTAACTGCTGTGGTGAGAGAGAAATTGGCTAAGTTGAAGCCGGTGTCTCATGTTACATGCATTGAGTGATATTTAATGCGTTTCCAGCACTCCCTCAAGCTGACTCAGTAAATGTCAAATTAGGGATGGCTCAGCTCTCTCTCTTCCAAGACAGGAGGAAATACATTGACTATAGGGAGAAAATCTTCGCAGTGAGAGGAAATGATGCTGATTTATCCAAACACTGAGATTGCTCCCGTTGGCCGGTGATGTCATAGGTGTGCATGTGCGTGTGTTTGTGTGTTGGTATGCATGTGTGTGTTTACACATGACCTCACACAGCTCCATTATGTCATAGCATCAGCTCAGGCCAGCTCAGAGTCATTTTTCCATGCAGTATAGCTTTATACAGGCCATATGGGAAGTCTCATGTATTCTCTGGCTGCTCCCGGGGCGTTGCCTGTCTTTACCTACTGACTCACCCTGGCAGTGGGAGCTATTTGGAAATCTGCCACAGTAAGGGGCAAAGTTAAGATTAACGGCCCACAGCAAAACGTATAGAGCCCTGTGCTGAACAGCAGCCAAATGACTCTGTCTTTCCCTGTGAGGTAATAGTCTGTTAACTGTGGTTGTTGGTTACTGGGGCTTGGGCTGGTTGCTAGGGCTGGGTGGGAAAGGGGGCTTGGCTGCAAATGGGCTGGGACTGGAACCGAAAATGTGTTTAGGCTAGGGATGAGACATGGATGGAGTCGTATTTGGCAAATACTATTGTATCTCTTATGCTGCTTAGAGTGAAATATCTCAAATGGCTCTGGTGACAGCCGGGGCATTATGCTAATACTGCAGCCATGCACAATTTGTGTGTGTGTACTGGGCAATCCATGTGCATACCCTTGTGTGCTATTCACACACTCACACACCCTTTTCTCTGTGTTTGTGCTTGTTATGCATGAGAGAGAGCAGGAAAGGGTTTATTGGAATAAGTGTGTAGGAGTTGTCCTGCTGTGTTTGTCCCAGCTGTGCTTGTTAATTCCTTCTCCATATTGACACAAGCAGGCCAGCAGGAGAAGAGAGCAAAGCAGAAGGATGTTGTAAAGCACGCCATGCCTTACTACTCTGTCAGAGGGTGTGGCTCTCAACACCATGATATAAATATGCAGTGACAGCTCTACCACAATTCTGATTACTCAATCCTTTAATAGAGAAGAGATTTGGGACAGGCATACTTGATAATTAAACATTTTGCTTCTTGGACCAGGCTTACTAGATAATTACACATTTTGTTTCTCAGGCCAGGCCTACTTGACAATTAAATATTTTGTTTCTTGATTGACTCAAACCACCACAAATCTTGCAAACTATGCACTATGGGGTTCAAACACCATAATTAGACTCCTTTAAATTCAGAGAATATAGGTCAGAGAGTGGATTTGCCCCACTGTAATGTTGGTGTTAATTTAGAGTTCAGTGTTACAAAGAAGCAGATGGTTTCAATCACTTGCTAATACATCCTTTTACAGAGTAAGAGAGAATTGTGCGCGGTCATAAAATGGCAGGTCTTGGCTGCAGCTGCGGAGCTTTTTTTATTGTCATACACATGTGTTCATTTAATTCCTCGCTGCTTGTTCATTCCCAGCTCCTCTCTTCACAAGTATTCACATGGAAATGATCGATAATGATTTAATGACCCATTTATAAGCAGAATTTGACAATTAAGCACCACCCTTGACCTCAGAGAGACTGAATTATATAATTAAGATACAGTATAATATATGACACACAAAAAAGGGACCTCTTTTCTTCCCAAAAGGCTAAGTACACACACCAGGCTGTTGCTTTATGAGTGCAGTGCACCCCACGTGGTTGGGGCCACATTCTCCTGTGGGGCATATATCTGCTGGTAACTGTAGTAGCAAGGAAGAGTATGGAATTACTTTGAAGGCTCCCGTCTCCCTTTCTTTTGCTCACTCTCAGACATCATTGTGTTAAGGGTGGCTCCATTATGTGTATATATGCACTGCAAAAACTCTTACTGCCTTTGTTAAGTGATTTGTATGGTATGTGTTTTTTGGCTGCTGTCGTAGGTTAATATGCATTAAGTTTTTCCTCTGATGTTTAATTAATCCACTTCTTTTATTTCACATTTCAAGATTTCAAACCACATCCAGTGGTTTGAAATCCTGTGTCTGGGCAGAACTATGTTTCCATAAGCCAGAACAAGGAGCCCCTTTATTTCATCTACTCCTATCTTCCTGAGTAAAATTTGGAAATTTTTAGACATATAGTGTTGACATCACCATCACCTTTGCCAAGGACTTTGATGAGTAGATGAATCATTCTGGATCCTTCAGGTTCCAATCTAACTTCATGAAACTGTTACCCATGCAGAGAGTTTATGAGGCAGAGCAAAGCCGTGAGTCATTCTCAAGTGACAGAACAGGAGAAGGAGAGAGCTCGTCCAGAGCCCTCTTAAACACTGTGCCACTTTCTGAGAGTTTTGTAATTAGCAGTGGCAGAAGCGTGTTTCCTAATTTCTGGCTCACAGCACCATGGCAACACCAAACACCATGGCATGCATGCTGTTGCCCAGCCAAGCTGCAAGTGAGGCTACTGGGTGTGATGACGGAGGAGAGTGATTGCAGGCACACGGTGGGATTTGCAGCCTTATGAGAGGAGTGGAAAAATGGGTAAAAGTGGCATGAGGTGGGAATGAAGGGGTGGATTAGCTCTGTCAGCAGCGCTTCTGCTAATGAAATCCTTATGGAGGAGAGCTCAGTACTAATGATCTGAGGACGATTGTACTGAGTCCAGACATGTTTCTGCTGGGTGTACAGAGTGGAGGCGTGGGGGCAGATGAGGTTGAGTTAGGAGTTGTTAAAGTGTTACTCCAGTATGTGTGTGTTGGTTTGGTCAAAGCGGAAGGCAGCAAACCAGCAGCTTAAAGTGGTTCCTGGCTCTGTAATAGCCCGCGTGGGAAACGTTTTGCCTGTTGAAGAGCCAGTGGCACAGTATTCCAGTCATGGCTCTGGTGTGGCTGAGAGAGCCTGTTGTTATACTTCCTTTCTAGGTGCGGCTCCTCCAGACAGATCTTGGAATCCTGCAGTGGAAAGGCGAGACAGAAATTGATTTAGAAACAGATACGCTCTATTGAATAAGTATAAATATAAAGAATAAGAAACAGAGGGAACAGTTAAAGTGTGTTTTAAGTGTTAGGTAATAAGAGAACCACTCCGGGTTATGTTTCTGACCACTGACCTTGGATTCAGCAAAAGGGCTTCAGGATTAAGTTGCATGAGATTACTTGTGATTTCTGTAGACCTCTCACACATAAATAGAAAATCAGTTCCATAGATTATATAAGTAGGAATTGTAGGAGTTTATTTATAAAAATAAACTCCTCTTCACAGTTTATCTCATGCTTTTTTTGGATTATATGTTCTATCATTTATTCACTTTTTAATTTTATTAGTAGATAATTTACTAAATTACAATAATGACCAGCAGGCCTTTATGACCAGTACTTAAAGAACAAGTCCTTGTGCCCAGGGCTCTGTGGATCTGCTGGTTCCACTTACAGATTCGATGCTTTAAGGCTGTACCTGCAGAGACAGGGGTCAAGGGTCATGTGCATCCATCTATCGGGTGCTTATTACTGCCCTGTGTAGGCAACCCCTGACTCTGTGGGGTCCTCTAAACTAAACAGACACTGTGAAGCCTAAATACCTAAAGGTCAGAGAGATTGTGGGAACCCATGTTGAGACACTAATAGGACCTACCTCACTGAGTTAGAGGGCAATCTGGTTATAAAGGAAGAATGGATGAAGAGATGGGAGGAGGGAGAGCAAGCAAGAAATATGAGAGAGAGAATGATTATAGTCATAATTTAAACGGAAAAACCCTTTTGTCTGCAAAAATCACATTCGTCACAGATTTCCTTAACTGCTTGATATATCATATTTTGTAATCTGCTGACTTGTTCCTTCTGTTGGCTGGCTGCCTGGCATATTTTACACAAATCAGATGGAGCGGATGAAAGATAAGCATTTAATTTTGAGGGTTAACGCAGAGGAACCAAAGGTTTATAAGTGCCAGGACTGACAATAGCAGGAAGACTTGACTTTCGAAGGAGACAGATGTAGATGATTGGCTCCAGGGGCTGGAGACTGGCCGGTGCCCAATACTGAATCTAATAATCCAAACAGGATCCCCTGGGCCACTTTGATGATATTTGCTTGTGTAGAGAGATACATTTAACTGTGTTTGTGCGAACGTGTGCATGTGTTTGTGCACACGCATGAACAATGTACAGTAGAACGATATGTACATTACATGATCACATTACATGATCACTATATATATATATATATATATGTACACGACATAAGTAGATCACGACATAAGTAGAGACACTGAAAACACTTGTAACAACAGAAACATTATAACAATGTAATGTTTTGCAGCAAGTTGCATGTTGAGTGTGCTTTATTGTTGCAACTCTGTAGTGTAGAATTTAATATTTAAAAAATGTTCTGAGCTAAGATGGTGGCGCTGCAAATGAGAGAGTGAAAAACTAACTAGCACACTGCCAAGCAAGTGTTGCTGTAATTTTGTGCAAAATGCATTGCATTTATTTTGCCTGCCACAGTGGTTGGTGGTGGGACCATTTACATGGCAGACAGTGCCATATCTTAATTGTAGGGAAGAGATGTTTCTGACAAACAGTATAGAATTCATACAGCAGTAAACCATAGGGAACAAAGAATGTTTATAAAGAGAGTGGATGGGTATTTTCTCAAGCAGCCTTTGTACTTCACGCTGCATCTGTACTTGCCAACCACACAAGCAAAGCTAAAATTTCTTGATTGAATCTTTGGAATCAATGCATAAAACATAGCTCTCAGTGATGTAAACATTGCATAATACAACTGTGGTTACTTCCAAACTGCCTGGATCTAATTATCATAAGCCCATTCTGGTTCTCCACCAAACTTCAACATGTCATATCATGTTCGCTTCTTTTTCAGTGACGGTTTATGCCAACCTCAGCTCCAATGTCACCCTGCCCTGCCTGCTCCAGCAAACCTCAGGCATGATGTCCTTTGGCGGCAATGGTATGCGAGTCAAATGGACCAAGCTGGGAGCAGATGAGTCTCTGAATGAGGATGTGCTGTCTTCAATGGGATTCCACAAGAAGACCTATGGAAGGTTTGAAGACCGTGCCTTTCTGCAGGAGGCTCACGATGAAGACGCGTCATTAGTAATCAGTGATGTATCCATGGACGACATGGGGAGGTACCGCTGTGAGGTCATCAGTGGAATGGATGACAGCATCCAAGAGATTTCCTTGGAGGTGCTCGATACCATAGGCTTCACTGATGGTAAATCCTCTCTTTTTTATATATCTGCATGCCTCCTCAGCTCAGCGATGGACATCATCTCATCTCATACCATCTACTACTATACTAAAGACATTCAGTGTAGACTGTGGCCTCCTGTATTTTTTTCATGCTTCTCTAAATGAAAACACCTCATTTTTTGTGCACCACGTGACTTTTCCCCAGAAAGAATAACTCCTTATAGGTGTTTAAGGAGTGCAAAACAGACTGTAGTTATATAGAAAAACTTGAGGATTACTACTTTAAGTCAGTGATTCTCAACCATTCTCAGCCAACTACTGGTCTGTGAAAAACTTAAAACTTAACTTAACTAAACTTAACACTTAAAGTGTCAATATTTAAATGGGCCCCAGGCCACTTTGTAATCAGAAAATTGGGCCCCGAGGTCAAAAAGGTTGAGAACCCCTGCTTTAAGTTATAAGTACCTCATGTATCAGATATTTAACTTTCATTTGTCATTTTGTTTGTCCTTCTCTTCTGTAGTTATGCAAGTCCTGTCCTTTTAGCAAAGGTCTTAGCAAAGAAATGCCTGGCTCAGTATTAACCATTAACGAGTCTTTCTCAAGGATGTTTTGGCTTCTTAATATTGGAAACATCAACATCCCTTTTTTCTGTTTTCTTGTGGAAAGATGAAAACAAAAGAATGGGCAGCCAACCACTGTAGCAATTTAGTCATGACTACATTTAAATTCTATTCAACATCAGTATACTAAAATGCTTTTCATCTTTTCTGGTCCATCTCCTCAAACATCTGACTTAACCATCCAATTTGCATAATCATGAAACGAGTCTTGTCTTCCTTTTAAAATGTGCCATAAAAACAAATAGGAACTGTTTTCATATAGATTAGGGTTATTTATTTATTCATTTATTCAGTTGTGAAACCTTGTAAGAGTAAATTATTACAGTATGTCAGTGTTCCTCAGCACCAAGTGACACTTCCCACCCGCTTTTTGTTGCTGATCTTGCACATGTGTGAAGAATCAGTTTGGGCGGTGGCTGAACACGCACATGTAATACTAGACAATAGATGTGTGAAATGACCGATATCAAACCACACCCACTGAAGAATGATGATGATACCTTCGGCTGCTTTTATGTAGTTGTTAGTGAAAGAATTATGAACATTGAACTATCAGCACATGACTGCAATTAAGTTTGTATTGTTGTATAGGTGCGCTTTTAAATCATTATTTCTAAGGTCACATTTCATATTGTTGGAGCCAAGAGGGCAAAACAGCTTGGAAGGAAGCATGTTTGATGTTTTTTCTTTTTAATGCAGCAGACATTAATACCTAGTTTTCAAGAGGCAATCTGCTCTTTCATGCAGAAGGGTCAGACAAACACAAAATTCATCAGTTAGTAAAGTCTGACCTCTCTGGAGACAACAGTCGACATCTTGCAAGCCGCTTGACCTGCAAGACTAATAGGCCTACACTGACTAAAATAAAACCCAATGTATTATATGCAAGCTTCCCTGGAGGATCTGGACTGGACTGGACTGGACTACACTCCAATACCACACATATTGTTCATTCATGTGGAGGCATTGTGTTGTTAAGTGAGCATCTTAAGTGGATAGAAACAAAACCAAAGATATTCAGTGTGTTAGACTCCCAACAAAGGAGTAAGCAAAACATAGTGCCAGCATTTTAAAAGGATGACAAGACTTGATAATTTGATACAGAAAGTGTTTGTACTGAAGGCTACCATTGATGCTGCATGTTTTCCAAAGTAATTGTTATAAGGCTTAAAACGATATCCTAAACTGACTTCTGATGTCATTTTTCCCTGAGTGGGTCTCCATTCAGACTCATAGGCTTGTGTATTTCATTAATTTCTTCTCTTCTGCTCTTGTCAGGTGTTGTGTTCCCGTACTTTCTCAGTGTGGGCCGCTATGAACTGAACTTCCACGATGCTGAGCAGGCTTGTCTGGACCAGGATGCTGTGGTGGCCTCCTTTGATCAGCTGTATGAGGCCTGGAGGGGTGGCCTGGACTGGTGCAATGCTGGCTGGCTGAATGACGGCTCAGTGCAGTACCCCATCACCAAGCCCAGAGAGCCTTGCGGCGGCTCCAATGCTGTTGCCGGCCTCAGGAACTACGGCATGCGCAACAAGGACACGAGCCGCTTTGATGTATTCTGCTTTGCTTCTGCACTCAAAGGTGAGGGTTTTGTTTCTTTGTTCATTTTTGTTTGTTTATTCTTTGTCTTCATTTGTTATTCTTGCATTATGCTTGCATTTGAAATCACATGATATTTGTCAGTGTTAAAGGTAGTGCGAAACAGTCTTAGCTTGGGTCGGCTCAGTAAGGTCATATGCAAAGAATATGAAATGTCAAAATATACCCACAGTTACATGGATCAATTTACTAAGCAAATAGTTAAAGGCCATCTAATCCTCCTACTGACTATCTGTTTTCCTCTCTCTGGATTCAGGTCATTTCTATTGGCTGGTCCAGCCTGACAGGCTGACCTATGACGAGGCTGTGCAGGCATGCCTAGACGATGACGCCGAGATTGCCAAAGTGGGCCACATGTTTGCCGCCTGGAAGCTTCAGGGCTTCGATCGCTGTGACGCTGGCTGGCTGGCTGACGGCAGTGTCCGCTACCCAATCTCCAGACCCCGCAAGAACTGCAGCCCCACAGAGGCAGCAGTGCGCTTTGTTGGATTCCCAGATAAGAGCCAAAAGCTTTACGGTGTCTACTGCTTCAAGGCCCAGCAGTGATGGGGCAGACAGGAGAAGTGAAGCCATAACCACCAAAGAGCAACAACAACCACAAGCAATACAAACAGCAATAAAGCAGATAAACATGGGCTCTTAACTAGCATGAACTAGCATGAACTCATTACCTTTTTGAAACTGTGATAACCTTTTTAATTCTTAGAAAGCAAATGAATACTGGAAATTTCTAAAGTTCATATGCGATGATTCACATAATATTATTTTGTAGCCATGCAGTAATTGTGCATTAAATTTACACAGACTGTTAATTAAAAGTCAACACAGTGTTAAGTATAACAGTGTGACAGAGACAAGGACGTGATGGTTGAGAAACATCATCTAAGTTTGATTTGTTCACAGAAAGATTGGATGTGTGAAGTTGAAGATTTAGAGCAGTTACGCTCATTTGCAGATGATATATGTTACCTGTGAATCTGATTATAAAAACAAAATTGTGCTATTTGATGCATTTATCAAATATCACTTCAAACAAACAACTTAAATTGGTAACAGAATCATGAACATAACTTTGCTGCCACTGTTGAATTATGGCTATCGACATGTTATCTTGCAGTAAGTATTACTTCAACTCTCCTCAGTGTTGGAGCTTCTCTTTTGTCACCTCTTAAACTGCAGGAGAGCTTTTCAACCTGATGAGCTGTGGTCAGATCGTTTGCATAACTGTTTAACAAGAAGATGAATGTAAATGTCTTAGAATGTCACCCATTCTGTATTAATAGCTCCCATTAGGTCAACTCATGATTAAAACCCATGAAATGCATTTTTACTATTGTAGCCTTATGTGTTTTTAACTAAATGTTTGTATTTGCTTTTCTTAATGGTGTTTGTCACTAATTGTTTCTATTACATGTTTTAATTGTTCATTTTTGGATCTATTTTATAAAAAAAAGACTTTGTCTCACACTCAAAGCTTTCCTGTGCTGTGTAATTTTTAATTATTTTGCTGCCCAACTGATATCTGGTGCAACATACAATAGATGACATGGTTTTAGCTAAGCACCAATGAATGCAGGCTATGTACCCATCTTCCACCTGGCCCATCTTTTGCCCTCAGCTTCCCCTTGTAGCATAATATGCCACTGATTGTATAGCCATTGCAGCAATTATTTTAGACTGAGAGGAAATCTGATTCTGGTTACAAGAAGCAGCAGCAGATGTATGACTGGAGTATCAAACAGTGAACTGGTGTTGAAATGGAGATTCACACTGGCTGCTCACAAAGGGCTTCAGCTGCTCACACAGATTTACTGAGGTTACAAGCTGTATATAGTGAGCTTCCACTGATATTTCCACTGGCAACTGGTTTTCTCAAAGACCTAATTAATAGTTTATTACTGATGTAAAATGGTACTGTACCATTTTACATCACTAATAAACAAGTGGCTAGTGTAAGTGGCCCATTCAAAGCTATCAGGACTCTTTCATGCTCATGCAGCAGCCTCTGAATGCTGCGTCTGAATGAGTCTTTGTCCTTGTAGGGAATAAGGCTGAGGCAAAGACAACAAGAAGAAAAACAAGTCAACATGTTTTTCCACTAACATCAAATTTTGGACATAAAGTAAAAGTGTCCAAAAAAGCCACAACCACTGGCCCTCACACACTCATTTTCATCTGGGAAAATCAGCTGAAAGGAAGCTGGCTATTTTGCTGTCTTTTTTAAATTGCATCACTACATATCACTACATATTACTATACCTCTCCCTTGTCTTTCTAACCCCTGGCACTGACCTATAGTACTTATTGCTGGTTACATGTCATAATTTTGTGGATGGTGGTACATTGTTTACTCAAACAAAAACCTAAAAATGAAACAAAAACTTGTTTCTGTCACACTTGTGCACATAAAAACTTGGTGAAGGTATTTTTTTGTATCCTAATGCCATGTACCATTTTGAACAAAAGACAGAGTTGAAAATAAAAAATAAAACTTTTAAATAAATTTCTGGAACTGTTCCTTTACTCGTGGATTTTCAGCAAGAGTGAGAGCACTCCTATTTCTACTGGAAATCAGCATGAATTATGTGTTGATACAGAGGTTTATGCAGTGATTTAGTCGGTGTTATTGAATGTTGCCAAATAAGGGGCCATGTATCTGGCATGAATGCACGTTTCCATTTTCAGAGTATTTGAGATTAGACTCTCCTCACATTTGTTTTATTCTCCTTGGTGTATTATGTTTAGTGCCAACCCCACCAAGTTGTACAAAAGGAACAGTGCCCCAGTCTTAAAGGCTACTTGTGGGAATCCAGTGTGGGAATTGGGTCAGATTTAGTTTAATAGAGGAGGGAAATGCCAGAGAAATGTAAATGTGTTGATGAAAAGTCTATTGATGTAATGATGTAAGCCCTTTATCTATAGATGCTGTAGACAAAGCAGACTGAAAAGAAGAAAAAGAGAAATTTTGCAAAAAAAAAACAAAAAC
>OMKZ01033916.1:14442-46682 GCA_900302535.1 Neoniphon sammara | reverse complement strand
ATGGCCACAGGAGCAGGTGAGCTGGTTCAGACAGGGGAAAGATAGGATAACTGCTGTCACTGACACATTGCTTATATTTTTTCATTTTTCTCGGCTGGGACTACCTGCTTAAAAAACAACCATGACACTGGTTACATTAGCAGAAATCCCAGACTGCATATTTCACCTCCAGGTTAACTGGTGTCACAATCTTCCAACCTAACTGAGACATTTTCTCTGACATTCCTCCCCGGCAATCTCTCATTATGACAATACTATGATCGCAAGTCAGAGTCTAATCCAAAAGATGGTGATTTATAGGTAATTTATTGTATTACATAGGTTAAAGTTACACTGAGGTTTGGATTGCCTACCTAAAATGTAAAGCACGTATCATTGCATCCACATGGGTCACAAATTAGCAGGTGACCATTTTATACCTCTACCGATTGGAGTTGAAGCCGATAATTACCTTGGTGTGTTGCAGGGTTCAAAACGAAATGCCAGGTTAACTTGTTTACACTGAGGTCAAGTCCCATATAGTAGTGGGATTTTAGGTCAGAGTAAAAGGGGGAAAAAAAGAGAGTAAAAGAATATTAAACCAACATGCTACAGATCTTGAAATAAGGACAGAAAGATAATATTTTACCTTGGTATGTCTCAGAAAGACAGATTTGGCAGAATTTGAGGTGTCGTGATTCAAATGGTGCATTCAGTGCGCAGAAAAACTTTCAGTCTTCCACATCAGACTGCTAGATCACAAGCAGGAGAGGCATCAAAGCAATCTTTCAATGACTGACTATGATTCACCTCTCCCACCAAAAAAACGGCTCTGAATGCTAAACATATCAGTGATTTTTAAAAAGCCAAGATTGCTTGAACTGTCCACTTTAAGCCAGTGAATCAGCCATTATTTGCAATGTATTGAATCATGTGCACTGTATAAAGGCACAGGGATGAAAGGGAATGGGATGTTGCATGGGTGGGAGTCTGCCTGGAGAATAAAGTGCAGACAGTATAGTCAGGGCTTACACAGAAGATATACAGCAGGGTATTTTAAGGCTGTGGAGCAGACTCTTGCCGTTGGACATGATTAAAAGGGAATTTGTGGTGAGAAAATGGAGCTGAGTTACAGGTGACATGTTGCTTTACCGCCATCCAAAGAATAGCTGAAGCCTTTCCCCCGTGCCCCATGCCACCCTCAGTCTCCCCCTCCTCATCTCGCTCTCACACAGACCTGGATGCATGCACACACGCAGAGACATAGATACACACTCACATACACACAGATTCCCCATCCTCTGAAAAGTCAGATGGTGAGAGGAGGAGAGAGAGGGTCTCCTGCGGGCATCATGCTGATACACACCTGCTCCACAGTGTGCACATGTGCATGTATGCTCTTTGTGTGTGGCACATGGGTAGCAGTGAAGTGGGTCAGGCAACATGACTAGATTAAATTGGATGTAGGTACAGCGCAGATTCAGATGTCTCCCAGACTCATGGAAAATTCAATCATGCAGTCTTTTGTTATCAGATGAAATGTTCCGCGTCAGGCTTTTAGCACAGAACTTGAACACGATCCTCAGATGTACCAGGACAGCAGTAAATTTAATGAAAGTTTTATTGCATAAACATTGTCCTTACATTTTGTTAGACCCAGTGGCAATAAAAGATTATGTTTGAAGAGCTGCAAAATAGAGTGCGCTCACCACTGCTTGTGTCAAGTTGGCATTATGAGTTAGATGACTTTGCACTTTACAAATATTCAAACTTTAGTTCAGTTTATTAGTTTGTTTGACAGGAACAGTCCATATTGATAATATTTGTGAAAATATAGTCAGAGAGGCTAAATTTGATCTTTAGTTCCTGGGCAGGCAATTAGTTAAAATCAAAAAAAGACAAGCAAATAAAATACAATCAGTGATATAAAGGTGTTATGAGCAGCATTTTCATCGTCATTATGTCATTGTTAGATTAATTGTGATACCCTGCTATCATCACTACGAATAAATGAGAACATGTTTAAGACAGTTGGCATTTTGGTTATTGCTAGTCTTAAAATTAAGACTACATTTCCCATAAACCCATCTGGACCTTTGCCCCTTTGGTTAAATGTCTCTGAGCAACATAAACATGTTGGAAGTGATTTAGGCCTTTCACTTCTCCACCATCTGCCATTTTCACTCCCATTTAGTCCCTTTTGCTCCCTCTTCCTTTTTTGTGCTGTAAAGCAATACAAAGATTTCCTACTGTATCCCACATGGTGGCACATGGTGTAGATTATGGTGTGGAGCCCAGTAGAGGTAATGCAGTAATTAATGTGGTGATGATGTGGTTTATTGGTGTTTACTTGCCACATATAGCATCTTCCTTATTTTGATAAAGAGTCAAGGGATGTTGATGTTGGGATGATGAAGATATTTGACTGGATGCACTGGAGATACAAGATCTCTCCATACATGGATGCAGTTTTGTCGAGCGTCAAAGATTAGCATTCGATCCCGCCAAACAACAAAATGAATCTGATTAATTTAATGACTGTTTGCATAACTCAGTTGGGGAACATGTTGAATACTGATCAGGACTTTGGATTCAGCTCTGTGTTTGGAATGAGGGGCAATAATGTCATGTCTGTGGTAATTAATTTAAGTTCCAGATGCACAACAGCGTGGCTAATTTCTTTAAATTTCAACTTTGTTCTTTTCATTACTACCATGCCAAGGAGGGAGAGGATTTATTACCAGGAGGATTTCAGTTAAATGAGTAATACATTATGCAATTATTGTTGTGAGACTTGTCACAAGAGGGGTACAAGATGCTTGTTTAGGGGAATAACTATAACTGCATCCTCTCTAACAGATGGTGTATCCTATATGTTGGATGTGTGTGTGTGTGTGTGTGTGTGTGTGTGTGTGTATGTGTGTGTGTGTGTGCACATGTGTGTGAGGAGAGACCAGAAAGAAGAGATAGGACTGGCTGGAAGAGTGTAAAAGAGAGATCACCACTTGTTGGCTTGCAGCAGCACCGACACAATCTTTTTCCACTACAGCATCTTCTGTTTTCTCTGGGGAATAATCCTCTGTTCAGGTGACATTTGTTTTATTGTAAGGCTGAGACATCAAACAGAAAACAAAACCAGGTTGGACAAACAGGCAGACAGCGCCGGTCTTCATCATAAAGTTTGGTGGTGCCTCCCTCTCTAACTCAAGTTCTTCATCGCCCTTCCACCAATCCAAACCCCTGCTACCCAATGTAGCCAATCAGCATCAAAAGGAGAAATGTGTCTCTATTCTATTCTATTCCATTCTGTTCTATTCCATTCTATTCTGTTCTGTTCTGTTCTTTTGTATTCCGCTATGCCCTGCTCCGCTTTGCTCTTCTCTTTTTTTTATGCTCTATTCTGTGGATTGATTGATTGATTGACTGGTTGTTTGACTGATTAAATTTCTTTATTGACATTGATGTATTACATAAATAAATACATAATAACGGCAGCCTCACCTGGAGGCATTTTATACACAAAATCCCAAGAGCTTAATTCCATTATGGTCCCGTGCTCTGATATTTATATTTCTGTTCCATTCGGTTCTGTTCTGTTCTGTTCTACTCACACCTGTTCCTCTGTGTTGACCTCGCAGGTGAACAACGGTGCTGAACAACCCAGAAAACAGCAGCGCTCCGACCTCAACGTTCCCCTAGAGAACAACAATGTACCAGAGGTAAGATAATATTGGATTCTCTGTCGCTGTGCTCCTTCATTATCCTTTAGTTTTGCAGCAAATCCAAGATTTCATGTTAGACAGATAATACGGTTTGTCTTTGTGTGTGTGTGTGTGTGTGTTTGTGTGTGTGTGTGAGTGAGCGAGAGCGTTTGTAAGAATGTCTGAGTAAATGAGTAATTGTGTAATTACACCCTCAGCTCGTGTCCTCTGCTTTCGGCATGATAGCGTCCTGGTAATTGAGCAGCGTGCCTGCTTACTGTTTTATGAGAGCCATTTTTCACCTAGATGTCTGCAGTAGATGTTTCCCGTTTCAGGCTCCGCCCACACCTCCCCGCCCACGGGCGGAACAAACTCTGACATGTGTCGAATGTGTGGTGAGCGGGTCAGAGGGTCTCGCAGCAGGAGAAGTTTTCGTATGAGCCCACTCAGCTTTAGCGTTCGCTGGTCACATGAGTCACTCAGACAGCGTTGCGGTTCACAGTCGTCTCCTATAGCTCTCTCTCCTCCCTCCTCTGCACCTTCCGAGCGTTCCACAGGGGTGTTTCTTTCTTTTTTTTTCCTCAGGCAAAACAATAAAAACAATGAATGGGTGCTGCTCTCACCTACGCCCACAGCTTCCGTCAAGAGGCCATCGAGCAAGGCACTCAAAATTCCACCCTAAAACACATTAACAGTGTTTAAAAACAGGGATCAGTGACTTACATTCCATTTGTGATGCCATTTTGTAGTTTTAGGGTACATTTCCTATTTTCTGTTGATAAAATCACCAAACACGATGCAGCATGACGGCGCAGCTACAAAGGAGCTTAATGGGAGAAAAAAAGTGCTTTCTTCCTCTTTAACATTGCTGCAAATTGATGAGTTAAGGGGCTGACGTTGAAACCTGACAGCTAACATTTCTGTTTTAGATTGCTTTATTTTTGTTGATGTCATTGTATTTTTTTTTACCATGAATATATAAATTAGCAATTATTATTGTGTAGCTAGCACTTTTGCAAAACATCAAACATACATTGCATAAATAATACATAAGATAAATAATAATGATTAAAAAAGGTTAGAATTATGTATATGAAAAGATTGTAGCTGTGCTGAGACTATCACCCAGTGATGTCAGTGGATTTCCTTTTGGCTAGTTAGCCACAGAATAACAAAAGAAAACATCAAACAAACAAACAAACAAAAAAAGGGTGCCAGAAACATAATGTAGATTACCAATCCAAGATTTAAAGTAGTGTTCTTTTTTTTTTTAGGCCAACATTTTCCTTTAAACCCAAGTGCTCCTCTGGAGATACTGAGAGACTATGGATGTGCTTCGCAGCCTCCAGGCATGACTGTGTATGAACATGAGGCAGGGCATTCCTGCAAAAGAGCATTAATGTGTCAATGCTCATGGATCTCTAAATTTAAAATACATTTTAATTTGAGGCAGCAGGGGTTAAACATGGTCCCACCATGCCCCGCCGGCTTCTGCTCTGTAGCTGAACCTGCACTCTGACGCTGCTGGAGGGAGGGACAGTGAGATGAGAATTCGATGAAATGTTGCATGATATGACTATTGATTTCTAAATGGGAGATCACTTGTTTCCTGCCCACATTCATGATCCTGCTCGCTTTTAAATTATCTCCTCTGCCGGTTCATCTGCCAGCCGCTTAGCCTCAACTACATCCAGTCTGCGAGCAGAGAGGCATACAGAGAAGATATGCATGGTTGATTTTTTTTTTTCAGTTTAAGAGTTATTAAATGAGGTGTCACTGAAGTTCTAAGCTATGCGAGGGTGGCTTACATCTCAGCATTCGATTTTACCTGACAAAGAAAGTTAAATATCTGAAAGTTTCAATCGCTTGGATTAGCCAGGAAAACAGAAGCAGGCTGCTTTTTTTCCCTAAGATTAAAAAAAATGTGTCTCACCGGCAACAGCATGTGGCACATGCTGTTGCCGCAGCAGCGCAGGTTCAATTCCGACCTGCGCCCTTTGCTGCATGTCATCTCCTCTCTCTTCTCCGTCTTTCCTGTCTGTATTTACTGTCACTGTTGAATAAAGCAGAAATGCCAAAACATAATCTTTATTAGATTAGTGCAGTGAAGAGAGTCAGTAAAGACAGGGCAGAGAGGGGATGACATGCAGCAAAGGGCCCGGAATCAAACCCAGGACTTCATTTTTCAAGATTTGAGAATTTGTGAAAGTTAATAACTATCATTAATTGAAGTTTTAGGAGATGCACTTTCTACAGCAGTATATTCCAGCAGGGCTGGGTGGGCAAAACTGTGGTGAAGATATCCCATTTGTTGGAACTGAAATAGCTAAGGGTCTTACTAGCCTGGCAATAAAATGTTAGCAAATGTTTTCCTAGCTAACATTGCTGTAGAGGTCACTGGCTAAGCAACTTACACTTTGGAGACTTGTAGTAGCAGAGTTGAAGAAAGTCCATGTCTGACACAATCACTAGCTAAAGCTCCATATTAGATTGAAGTGCTTTGCTAGCTCTCACCACTTCTGATATAACGTTAGATTGATAAAATAATCTGCTGTAAAACGGTTGATTTACATCCAGGAACAGCACAAAATCAGTTTTCTGTGCTTGTGAGCTAACTGTTAGTGTTATTGCTGTTTGTCGAGCCTGTGGAGGATAGCAGGTTTAGTTGAAGAGTCAATCAAACGGGAGCAGGAGGAATAAAACCTGAGGTCGTGTTCTGATTGGATTGCTTCACTCGTACATGTGGAAGTAACTTTTAATCCCTAGCAAAACCAATCGTTTGACTCAGGAGAAATCAACTGACAGGCCTGTGTCCCCATAGGATGGACTTCAGATTCTATATTAGGCTGTATTTTTACAGGCAATGAGGACCATAAAAGTCATTTTAATGAAAAATTACATATTTTAGTTCACCATCCCCTTCAGGAAAGCAGCAGTTCTTCGCCTGATTTCATACCCTATTGAATATTATTGTAGTTTCAACTTTGACATAGCCTTGAGGGTTTAATTTATCACCCGTGTCATCATGTTTATCATCTAATTGTATGTTTGTGGTTGGTTTATTTGCTGTGGGAGTCGATGCAGAATGTAGAGACATTGTTAGTTCACTGTAAGCCTATTCTCGGAGCTTCATCCATCATCATAACCTGTTTTTGTTTTCCAGCCAACAAAGAAGGCTGCGTCATTCCCCAGCTTTGTTGATGGTAAGTTAATCTCCCTCTACACCTGTTTGGTGATGAAATCGAAATATTCCAATTGCATGGAAAGATTCCAAGGATTTCTTTGCTTTCAGTCTGGCCCATCACAGGATATGATTTCTCCAGTGCTCTCTCTCTCTCTCTCTCTCTCTTTCTCTCTCTCTGGCTGAGAGCTGTCTCTGGGCAGATGCTAGACCTAATGATGTGAGAGGAGAGGGGCTTAGCTGCCTCTCTGTTCCTCAGATCATGACAGTGCATTGTGTCCCTATGTGGGTTTCTTAGAGTCCACATCTACATATCACAGAAGCAGATTAATCTCAGCCCACCCTCCCGCCAGCGCTGCACCTCCCTCCTCGGCTCCTGGCTTCCACACACAACCAGCGGCCATCTCGCCGCTCAGACCCTCCCAACCTGTCAGAAGCTTTTCTCTAGCTGCAGAGAAGGGCTGGGCGATAATGATAACCTGTACTCATATAGTGCTTTTCAAAAACAAGTCACAAAACAAGATAAAACGGTGCGCAAGCCAGGGTAAAAACAGTATAAAAGCCATTCATCATGAAGAAGAAAATGTAGAAGTGAAAACATAATAAAAGAAAAATTCAATATTAATGTTTAGTCTTTCAGCAGAGTCCTGGGATGATGATATGGTGATTTTGGGATAACCCACAATTCCTCTGTCTAAACTGATGATAACACTGATAATAAGCTTTTTTAATTGTAAAATTGACACAATTACAGCAGGCATGAAACATTTTAAGAATGTTATTTGAAATATCTCCTGATTAGATACTATCATGATACTTGGGTGCGGATATGCATTGTAATTCTTAAGTATTGTGATTCTACAAGTATTACAATTCGACATTATGATTTAATGTGAATTTTGTTTGCTTTTTTAACACTAGAACACGGGAAAAAGTTCAATCATTCACTTACAGAGACTGTGTATCGTGAATCATATTTCCGAAAACAATGCACATCACATCACGTCAGTCTTGTTGAGTTTTATTTCAGCAGCATCATTGCTATACTGCATATAAAAACAGTCAGTAAAATGTATATGTACAATCAAACGAATAAAAATATATACTTTTTGAAGTAAATGATGATACTTTGGTGCTGATTTTATTAAAAAATCATAAAAAAGAATCACAGTACTTAAGAGAATTTCTTTCCCCACCCCTACCTGTAAATATTGATATTAAAAAAATCCTTATGAGTATCATGATATTGTTTTTAGCCATATCGCCCAGCTCTACTACAGAGCCATGGTGTCTAGATCCACTTATCCACACGGCACATTTACTGCAGTGATTACAAGACCCTCTCTGCCCCGCATCCGTTCCCTTCAACCTCACCACTCTCTGTCCTTCTCCCTTCCTCCCTGTTAATTATCGTCCTCTCCTCCCCTCTCTGGCCCAGTCCCAGGACCCTGCGAGCCAGAGGACCTGATTGATGGGATTATCTTTGCTGCTAACTACCTGGGCTCCACTCAGCTGCTGTCTGAGAGGAACCCCTCCAAGAACATACGCATGATGCAGGCCCAGGAGGCCGTCAGCAGGGTCAAGGTACTCCAAAAACATGCCCACACACATCCACATGGAAACACAAGGCACATACACACACGTGCACCCATGACCACACACAGTCTTTTTTTTTTGCGTTTTTGGCTCGAAGATTTCCACTGGCAGTCAGAATCCTGCCTGGCAGCGCGTTTCTGTTCTCTGGCTGCTAAATGTCTTCTTTTTTTTTTTTTCCATTCTGCTGTTGTGTTTCTCTGGTTTCTACATACATCTAGATTAGGCTCTCTGGTAGCGGTCTGATTCCAGGCTCAGTTTTATAGGATTTGGAGTTGTCACGTTGTGTTTGTTTACACCCCAGGAGACAGGGATCCTATCAGTTGTGCTGGTTTGCTGTCCAGTTCTGTGAAAATGCTTTTTATAAGATTGGACCCCTCTCTCTCCTCTCCCCTGCAGTAACGTCACAGTCCTCTAACTGTTGTTTAGACTACACTGGCTCAATCATAAAGCACTGACACCCTGCAGTCTTAAGTATGTCCAGCAGCTTTACACGGCTAATATGTTTGATCGTTTTAGTCATACAGTATCTGAATACATTTCTCGCATTACTGTACATATCCTGAAGGGAGGAATTGATGTCGCTGCCTTTAAGCCATTTGCACAGAGTCAAGTGAACAAGTGGAACTGTACTGTATTGGGTTCTGTAGTTAACTGTAAAGAGGGACATGTAGAAAACAGGAGGTGGTGGGAATCATTTGCTATTTCACTAGACGGGAATACTATCACCGCGAACATGGTTCTATAATTGGCACTTAATAGTTGCGCCGTATTTTTAGCTAAACACAGGTCCATATTGCTCCTCATTAAACGTATGTGGACATCAGCGCTGTTTGTGTCTACAGCGAAGCCGTTACAATTATATATTAGGTATGAGTGGTCTGTTAGGACAGCTAAAGAATTTGGCCTGATTGGGCTGTGGGGTGTTTGTTTGACACAGCTGGCTGGATAATGGGACTGCTGGCATGCAGGCTTTATATTTCCCTTGTTGACTCTTGCTCCCTGCTGCTCACTAATGCGGTTCTGACGATGATGTTCCAGCACACTTCCACCGAAACACTGTGGATGGCAGCCTACAAGTGCAGTGTAGTGCGGCTCAACACATATCACTTTTGACTGGCGTGATTGTTCTGTTTTAACACTGTTAACCACCTACAGGGCTGATATCAGCTGACAGAGAGGCAGGCAGTTTTAGTCATCTGAATTTTGTTAGTTTTACTTGATGAAATCTGTAGTTGTTGAAAACTACAGCAGTATTAGTAATTGTTTTAGTCTGATTCTACTGAATCATTTTCCACATTTTTTGTTCTGTATTTGGCCCATTAAATTATTTATTAGTGAACTTTATACAAAGATTGCTCTACATTGCTCATTATATCTTCTTCTTACAATTATTTTTTTTTATTATTATTTTACTCTGACTTAGCTTTTGTTGTTATACTGTACAAGTAATATCACAAGTAAAGTTTTTCTATATTTCTATTCTTTTTTTTTCTCCTCCTAAAAGCGGGGTGTGGCAAGGACATAGCTGTGCAGACATGTTTAACATTCAGCTCATTTTAGCTAGACGTGTCTTCTGATTAGATCTGTATTATCCAGTGTTTTGTACCTTTGTGCCCTTTGCAAACTAATGATTGGATCCCTTCCAAACTGACATCAGCAGTTGTGTTTTCATTCGTCTAATTCTGGCATTTTCATCTTGTTCTTATTTGTTGACGAAAATTAGATTATATAATCATCATAGTTTTTGTCAGTAAATGTTCATTTCTGTTTAGGTCTCATCTCGTTTTCGTCCAGGAAAAAGCATCATTGACGAATACTTTATGTTATGGTTTTAGTCAGTGAAATCAACACTGGATATCAACACAGGGATATTCCACACAGCCGTCCAACATTTTCCTCTCGGCAGCAAAGCCAAGGCGTTCAACTAGCAAGTGTCTGATTGCCTTTGACATTTGGCCATGGATACACTCAGCGTCCTTCTGCCTGCTCATCTTACATGTGTTGTGTGGTTATGGTCATCGGAGTTTGCATTGCCACATGATGACATAACACAGTGCTGATGTTTTTTTTTGTGTGTGTGTGTGTGTTTTTTACAGTTGCTACCCACACACCATCTCTTTCATCTCCCTCTCATGGAAGCACAAGCTTGGCTGTATTTCTAAATATTAAATGACCTGCCCTGTAGTGGTCCACCAACAGGAGTCTACTTTTAGAAAGACACATGCTGTAATGAGGCCTGTCGCTGATGAAATGGATTCGTGTTGGTGTGGTCGCTCAGTGGGATAGGTCAGCAATTACAGCGATACACAAACAGATGGAGTGATATATATATAGAGAGAGAGATGGTGAGAGACACAGTGCAGGTAAGGAATGCGTATAGCATAAAATAGCAGGTCAGGTTCTTCTTCAGTTTTTCAGACTGAGTGCATTTCACCGGTTCCTGATGTACAGCGTTGAAAGCAAGTGAACAGCAGAATGGCATGAAAAAGTAAATAGCAGCCGGTATTTTCAACAACAGCCTGATTCAATGAATGGTATTATTTTGGCCTCAGGTCCTGTATTCTCTAAAAATACAATTAATAAACCTGTTGGGTAGCTACTGTTTGATCAGCTGGTAAGTAGGATAAATTGCAGATGGAAGTTCTGTATGCCGCCAAATAATTTAGGCTGTATATTAAGTCAGAATGGATAAATATTGATTTTTTAAACATAAGACTACAGTAAAATTTGACATATTAATAGAAGTAGGGTTGGGAGATATGGACAAAATAAAATACCACAATATCTTTGACTGAATACCTTGATATTCATGTAGAGACATTATTATAGGGATACGTTTTGGTGCTTTCATGAAATATTTACACAGGAGAGATAACGATAAACAATCATTAGTAATGTGGATATGATGACCAAAATGTCATATCACAATATTACGATTTCCAAATAGCAGAGGATATCTAGTCTCATATCACAGTGTCCATATAATGTCGATATATATCGTTCAGGCCTAATTAAAAGTTTTCTTTTTATGGTTTAGATACTCATTTTCATGTAAAAATAGGACAAAAGACCAGGGAATGAGTGCAAAATCCAGTTGAAAGCTGACTGGTTTGTGTTTTGTTCTGCAGCCGCACAGTTTATATCATCTCAAAACATTTTCCAAACCAGTGCCGTCAGCTGTTTCCTCACTCACAGCATGTTAGGAGCTGGTGTTTTGACACTGAGACACACACTCCCCTGTCCTTCTGTCTTCCCTAGCAGCCAAAAGACTCAGGTGACTTGAAGTTGGCCTGAATCCAGCTTTCACCCTCTGGCCTGCTGCCTTCTGTCTTCATCTGACAGCCCTCTTCACCACAACGAGGATGTTGGCTAGCACTATTTCACACCTTTTTTATTTTTTTTTTCACCCACTCTTTCTCATGCACACTTACCCTCCCAGCAAAAAGTCTTATGAGGATGAAACCATGGCAACGGTTACCTCTCACCTTTCTGTGTTATTTATGCTTCAGTATAGATCCATTGAACAAGAAGTTGCTCATTCTCTCTTTGCTTTGCCCCCGGTGTGCCAAGTTGCAATTAACATTAAATCTTTGGCTTTGAAATTGAGGGTTTAATCTTTGTCTATAAGCAAACTGAAGCACACATGCAGCACTATGCAATCATGTCCTTGTATTTACATGCACATACACAAGCAGGAGAAACGCAACGATGTTGTCCTTGGCATTTAGACTCTGTACCGTGGAACGGAGCGAAAGGAAACACAGTGCGGCAGGTAAATTGTAACAAGCCTGTATAGTTTATTTATGCAGATCTTTTTGGCATGATGCGCACTCCTTTTGATGTAATATTTATGCAGCGTGATCGCCCACTCACTCTTTCCTCCCGTCTATCTCCTCTCTCCCCGACTCCTCCTCAGCGCAGCGCTCGCTGCTGCTGAGAGGTTCAGATGTGTGTGTGCCTTTGCGTGAGAGCTGATCACAGAGCAGGAAACCTGACAAAATGAAACCCCTGAAAAGTCTTGTCCCTTTGGGGCGTTTTCTCTGCACTCCCTGCTGACATTGTCTCGCAGGTTACAGCTCTGCGCGCCGGCTCAGGCAAACACCAAGTCTGACACCGAGGAACGCGTCGTTCCCCTTTAACCTGACACACACGAGGCAAAGTTTAAAGTTGTCAGTATGGAGGACCAACAACTGTGGGGCACAAATCAAGACCAGAATTAAATGTTAATCGTGTAAAACACTGCTACCGTGCTGATCCAAGTTGTTCAGTTCCAAAAATTATGCCTAGACCCTGTAATTTTTCAATGTTTCTTCAAGGCCCCGAGTCTAAATCCTCACTCTGAGCTACAGCCCCTCCCCTGCCTCTGTGAGTTTTGTTGATTGTTTCCCAGCAAGTCTTTTCCTGTAATAGCGTTTTAGACTGTGACGCAAACACGGAAGGTGATAAAGAGTAGTCTGTGTGGGGGACAATGACTGTCCAAGCGCAGAGCTGAATCACAAAGCTGCAGCACTCCGCAACGGGAGATTTAATGCTTTTAGACAAGGGAGCCTTTTCATCTGTGTTCTTGTTGGTGAATGAAAACGTCTGCGCACGTACCCAAAGAGCCTGCAGATCAGATGTTAAACTGATATGAAGAAGTAAACAGCCTCCACTCCTCCTAACGCAGCTTTATTTAAATGTCAGCAATGCAGGAAGGATGTCAGTTCATTTCTTTTTTTTTGCACGCTTTTTGATTTGTTGCGTTTAAAGGAAAAAGAGCAATTATTACCCTCTGTAATTGCTGTTTTGATTGTATTTGATAACCAACACGGCTGTGCCATCGCTATCTCTGCACACACACACACACACACCTGCTTTCTCTCTCTCTCTTTCTCTCTCTTTCTCTCTCTCTCTCATTCTCTCACTCTCTCTCTCACGATAGTGCACCTGCTGTTGGTTTGGGGTTGTACTGTCTTACTTTCTTTTCCTTACCTTCCTTATTTCCTCCTCCTCTTCCTCCCTGTTTTTGGTGCTCCTGTACCTGCTGACCCTGTCCCGTCCCAACGCCTGCCTGCCCACCTGCATCCCAGAGGGTTCAGAAGGCTGCCAAAATCAAGAAAAAGGCGGTGTGTAAAAAGCAGATCAAAACAAAAACTTATGACCACCCGCACTCCACCCTCACCTTTCCTTTTCTCATTTCATTTGTGTGTGTGTGTGTGTGTATGTGTTTCTGGGTGTCCTGTCTCGTCCTCCTCTTGCACACTGGTCACGCTCATGGGCCACTTTAACAGATTTTGTGGGGAAAAAAATTTTTTTTTTGATTGCCATGTACAATATTTTAAGACCAAGCCTCCTTTGAAGGCAAATTTATTTAGGCTATTTTGCAGTCCGTGCACACAGAGCTCCATATCTTCGAAAAATGAAAATCACATCGACACAACTTTATGTGCAACCGCAGCAGCCATAAGGTGACAGGAAAAGATTATTCATCAGGACACTGTGGGTGAATTTCTAGATTGTATAATTTCTTTGGATACTGATTATACAGTGGCCTTATTCCACTGTATTAACAAATGTTATAACCTGTGGAAAACAACTCTGTAAGTACTTGATGAAATCTCTTCTGCATCAGTACTAAACAGGAGTCAAACCACACCTTGTACAGTAAAATGTATGCAGACGTAATGCACAAAAATAAGTGCTTAGAAAAAAGATCTCCAGCACATAAGTGTTGTGATTGACTTGCAAAAGTGTCCGCTCTAAGTGCCGGGTTTCTCTCTATGCCCTTATCAAAGACCGCTCAATGTAAATTTCACTACTGAAACTCATGAATCAGAAGCTTGGTTTTAGAGGCCCTGACAGCCATGAACAATGTCAGCCAACCAGAAAACTACTACCCAAAATTTCATCACAACATGAACCTACCAGGATAACTCCAGAAATGGAAAGACATTTTGTTCAGTTTATATTTGACTGACAAATATTACAAAGTGTTACCTCGTCCTGAATGTCACAGCCTGTCCCCTCCTGGCCCAAAGGGACAGCGGGAAATGTCAGCACATCATGCAACCTAATGCAAAGCTTGTGTCAGGTACTGTAACTCTGTAACAAAAACAATGGGGTCCGAAAGCCTGAGTCCACTAGAGAGAACTGTTTGCTAAAATAATATTTTCACTCAGCTGATATTCCTAATCAAGAACACGTTATTTAAAATCAACATGTTTCGATTTTTGAGTTTCAAACTGAAATATTTTTGAATATCTAAGACACAGGATCAATTACACATTGACCAAAGTGAATTACCACACTGTTCTGCAGAGGCATCCCTTCTGCTGTGTGGAAACAGCGCCCTGTTGGCTCACCATGTAGAGTGTGTACCGCGTACTTATGAGCACAGCGGCGGGGGGTTTGATTCCAGCCTGTGCCCTTTGCTGCATATTATCCCCTCTCTCTCTCTGCCCTGTATTTCTTGTCTCTCTCCACTATAGCTATCCAATAAAGCAGAAATGGCCCAAAAAATAATCTTTAAAGTTGTGTGGAAAAGGATTCATTTCCTAGCGGGACAGTGACCCTAAACATGCTTCAAAGCTATGCCCGGCCTGTTTGAAGTCCAAGGAAAAGCCAGCAGTGCTGACTCGCCCAGCTTTCCCCCAGTCACCACCAGACCTCAATCCCATTGAATATCTTTATGAAAATCTGAAAGGGGTAAAGGTGAAATATAATTTAACATCACAATGGACATTCTCAACTTCTGCAAAAAATTGAAGAATCCGTTGCAGACAGAGTGCAAGTTTTGATTAAGGCAAACAATGCACATACCGAATATTGACAAAATTTTACTTGAAATAAATGCTAACAAGCCTTTTTTATTTTTTTTTAATTTTTTTTTTAACTTTTATTAATGGAAATGATGTATGTTGGTTAAGAAATATCTTTTGTCAAAAAATGTTTTTGATAAATGATGAAACAAAAGCGTTCTTGGCTTTCGGACTCAGACTTTTGATCCCACTGTGTTTTGAATGCTTTGTACTTAGATTGTTGCACTAAAGTTAATTATGTATTTGGGAGATTTTCAGTCAGTACTTACACAGTATTTTTGTGTGATTATAATACTTTTTCGTGAGATAATACAGAGATTAATTCCTCTGTTTAATTCTCTCTTCATATCTTACTTCTTTACACTCCACTGATGTTGCGGTGCAGTGTAGAAAAGAATCATCTCTAAACCTCATCTCTTATTTTGCATTTTGAGTTTGATTGTGACTAGTTATGGAGAAAAATTCACCATAGAAGTATTTTTCTCATTCCCATGGTTGAGCTAAATGCAGATAACGTAAGATATTTCCAGGACAACTACAGTGGAGTTTTTTAGAAAGTTTCAGCAGCAAAAATCAGGTTTTGGTGTCAGCTCCTCAGACTCAAGGAGGCCTTCTTTCTCGACTCACCATTTTGATGGTCAACAGTCATATTGAGGCAAATCCATTGTAGAAAAGGCAGAGACACCAATTTCTGCACAGACAGTAGCCTCAGCAGACCAGAATGCAATGCAGCCACAAGACAGGTTGTTGGGTAGTGGACCCGCGAAAAAGTAAATTTCAACATTTCATCACAAAATAACTCCTGTAATGCACTGAACACAACAAAATGATGATATCTCAGTGTCTCAGGCTCTCTTTTAATAGTTTTCACTCCATGACTTTTAACCACTCTGTATATACTGTATACACATAAAATATAGCACTATGTCTATATATAGATTAAGAATTGGTGGATTGTCATATTCTGGAGCCCCTGTGTGACGCTAATGGAAACTAATGGAGATGAAAAAAACATGAAGACCATAGGCTTCACAGAATGGAAAAAATCCTAATGTTACGTTATTTCTCACATTGTCACATGCTTCGTAGGAGTAAAGAAGGAAGTGCTAATGAATGTTATTAACCACATCCTAAAATAAACGGTTCACAATTCATTACATTGAATATTTCATTACAGCTATGCTTATGTGCTTTAATAATATTTTTAGTACTGCCGCCTCATTTTAAATGCAGCAGGCATTTTTTAATTAAGCAAAATCAAACATAATTTCATTAGTCTGCAGCGCACAGTGATTAGAGGGAAATGTGTGCAGGCCTGAGCTGAGACTGCATGGCATTGACTGGCACAGCAGCCAGCTGGTGAGGGTTTAGTGCTAAGCTGTTCCTTGTTGCAGCGCCAGCTCACTCTCCCCATGCCCGGCCATTTGATGTGAACCAGCACCACTGCCAAACAACTGTCCCGCTCTCTGTTTCTGCCTTTCCCGGCTCACCTTTAGGCTTAACCCCCTGTCCATACAACCTCCCAGCTATTCCCCAACTGAACCTCAAGCTATGCATGCATGCACTGACGCCAACATGGATGTTCTCATTTTGTTTGGATACTCTAAAATATAATTTACTTAAATAAAGGCATCGTTTAGACAGTTATTGTCTAGCAGAACAAGCAAATTTGATTCCTAAAGCTTTTGTAGTCAGTGTATAACAATGAGGCGATCTGACTGACCTGCTCTGCTGTTTGTATCTCGGTTCCTGCAGAGCGCAGATGGAGACGCTCAAACCCTCACTGAGGTGGACCTGTTCATCTCCACCCAGAGGATCAAAGTTCTCAATGCAGACTCACAGGTGAGTGCCAGTAAGCTTGCAAAACGTTAATATTCTGTTTGATGGACACATTTATCCAAAGTCTCTTACATAACCTGTAGGAATCAAGCCCTTAACTCTGCTCTACCCATGGCACAAGGCCCGGAACAAAAGGGAATGGATTTTGGGTGGGTGTTGGTGCATGCTGACTGTAGACATTGATCCTGTCATAAGTTACTTAACCATAAACCTTCATAGTCACACACCTTCTCCTGAAACCCATCACAGATTGTAGTATTTGTTTTAATCTGATGCCTGTATCTGAATTCCCTCGGAGCGAGGATAAGAATAGATTGTGTAAAGCCAAAAAGCCTCGTGAACATCTGTCCATGGAGAGTGCAGGTACATCGCAAGCTGTTGGATGGCAGAGTTACACTATAGAGGTGAACATCTTGTCTTCAGTATTTATTCATAGCTGCACATTTGTTTGAATATCTCAACAGTGACCACACCTGCAATAAATTGCTCATTAGTCAAAATTGTTACCATACGCTGCATATTTTTTTCTTATGGATTAAGTTTATGAACATGTCTGACACACCCTGGAGTTAAAAGTCAGGCTGATGTTAGAATGAGAACAAGTTAAAACAAATGAGACATCATGATTACCTAATGGATTTTCTCCTCCTTCACGTGTTTTTTCTTTTTTCTTTTTTGACAAACCTCCTTCCCACTCTTGGATCTCAGTGTAACATATAATAAATGACTTCTGTGGCTTTAGCTCTACAGCAGCCAGCTGTGTGAAGTCATGGTAAAAGTTGTCACAGAGGTGCAGTCTTTGATAGAGGCACAAATGCTTCTGGGAGTCTTGAAAATCTCAGGATCATGAAAAGAGCTTTGTGGACACAGTAACACTTAAATATATATGGGTTAGGTGATTCATTTACAGTCTTTGAATCTGAGCTGCTGTCTGGCTGACTGAGCAGCAACAGAGTGTCAGAGCGTATGTGTGTGTGTGTGTGTGTGTGTGTGTGTGTGTGTGTGTGTGTGTGTGTGTGTGTGTGTGTGTGTGTGTGTGTGTGTATGTGTGTGGGCAGCCGCCTGGCAGAAACTAACGTGCTGCAATGCAGTGTCTCTCTTCTTCCCTCTTCCATCTGTTTGCCACTGGTACTGGCACTCTTGAGAGAGAGAGATTCAGAGTTTTGACAAGCCCTTTATTGTGCAATTAAAAAGCACGCCTCAGCTTGTATGGGCTTTCTGCCAATGATATACAATAAGAGCAACTCTAAAGGCTGGCTGTAATGTAAAATGAAGCTAACTGAAATGAAATTAAACCTAACATACTACCTTAAAACATCAAACACAAGCCTCCCTCAACAACCAACAGATAATATGCTTAAAGGTGGATATCGTTTAGAAATCCCCTTGTTTATCTTTGATAAGTAGTATTATAAATCTACTACTTGAATACTCGCATTCAAGATAAACATTTCATCTGTTTAAGAAAACATTGCTTCAGTGATTCCAGTTTCTTAATATTAGTAAGTGAAGATAATAGCCTGTCACAGCAAATAGAGCGAGGGAGAACGAGACAAACATATGCGCAATTCAACATGAATTTGTTGTTTATGTAGGTAGGTATTCAACTCAATTCAGTAAAAATTTTAAATTTGTCTTACAGCTATTTACATAAGGCTAAAGCAAACACTGGACACACAACATAAAACAAAACATACTATACAAGGTATAGGTATACATGTAGACATTCATGTACTGTGAATGAATACATGTATAGATTTAAAAATATTTACCATATGTAAGACATATATGTATGAATATTTGTTATATATGTATTTAACTGTTTAATGGCATATTTGTCTTAGAGAAGTTGAAAATTGACACTTTGGATAATGTCAAACGGCTTAAGTCTACTGAGAGAATAAAGTGGTAAAAGGACTTTGAGATATTGAGCTGTAGCCACAAACCTTTTTAACTCACCCACCAGAGTGTAAACACTGCAAAGAGTTGTGACCATTTTGCAAGACATTTGCTGGAAAAGCTGATATTAATGTAGTCGCTACTTTAAGGTGTCTTATGTTAAGCCACTTGGGTATTTACTTGCAAGTTCAAGTTTATTTAGAGTACAAAATCACTGTTTATAGTCTCAAAGGTTTTTACAGGCCCGCAGGTTTACACCAAAACAAAACAGGATGGCACACCCAACTTAAATCCTCACAGCGGGCAAGAAAAAACTCCCCAAAAACCCAAGGGTAAAAGGGAAAAAAAGGAAGAAATCGCAGAAAGGGGGGCCTTATAACAAATTGAAGGGGTTACAGAATGTAAGGTTATACAGGATGTTTTCTGATGAACCTGCATGTTAGTAGCACATTTCATTGTAAATACATATACTACAGTTAGTTACTTTACATGCCTGCCTGCGTTGTTTGCCCTTTATTACAGTGAGCTATCTATCCATGGAGCCGCTGAAATGGTAGGGATGAAGGACTCTCTGTCTTCAGAAACTCTCCTTGCAGAAGCTAAACCCAGAACTCAAGATCATTATTAGGCTGCTTGGTGAACAAACAGCATTACAAAATCAAAATACTTGCTTGAGATAACTGATGATACAAGCAACTTTTTCTTTAATCAGCACCACCACCCTGATATCAAACCCTTTGGAGCTGTCTGTGCACCAGTTCATTATTTTTGGATGAACTTGTTGTGCAAAGAAGATGGAATTTACATTGGAGGTATCTGGCTGTAATCAGACGATAGTTGTAGGTTCAGTCAAAAACAGGCTTAAATGTTCTACCGTTTTCATCTTGCTCTGCTCCATAATACTATCATCCATGCAGGTATGACCTGAAAATGGAGCCAATCTGTTATTTACACTTATTTTTCATTTCTGTACATTACTAATGAATAGCAAATGACCAATGACGTAGCCAGGATAATCACTGACAAACAGCCAGTGCAGCCAAGCCATTTTTGTGTTCACAGTGATCTCCATAGATGAATATTTGAGAGCACTTAGGTTTTTCATTAAGTTAACCTTGGTCATTTCATTTTTCCATGGAACATTTTTCAATGTAGCTTCTCAAAGGGCATCAGATTGATTATATTTAACAATCAAAAAAGTCTCCCCCAGAGTGAGGATGTCCACCACACCCTTCTGCAAAGGTTATGTCTCTGAACTCTGTGGGTATGGTGAGGCCAAGCTGAAATATGGTGCAGTATTAGTATTATAACTTCATTTTCTCAGGTAAAATGTCTTATTGTGGTGAAGCAATTTCTCTATTTGTTGCCTACACAGAGAGTCGCCAGCATATTTTGCATATTTCTTTCCTTATTATACATTTCTTTTTGCTTATGGCATTCACTCTGCTTCACTGCCACTCTTGGGGTTCAGCTGTATTTAACTGACTTTAAAACTGACTTTAGATTGAAGTATCATTTTGTTGCACGTGTTCATGCCATGTGACTTTGGTCTGGATGCCTACAGGAAACAATGATGGACAACGCACTCCGCACTATATCCTACATTGCTGATATCGGGAACATTGTGGTTCTGATGGCGAGACGCCGGATGCCGCGCACGGCCTCCCAGGACTGCATCGAAACCACGCCCGGCGCACCTGAGGCCAAGAAGCAGTACAAGATGATCTGCCATGTCTTCGAGTCTGAGGACGTAAGTGGTTCTTGATTTGTGAGTTTGCAAGTTTATGGACCAACTGTGTCGTTTGTGTGTTTATGGCAGAAATAATCTATTTTAGCGTCCCCCTGGCTGGGAGCAGTTGGGAGGTGATACAGATGAAAGGTTCCTCAAGAAAGTCAGTTTGTCGTTCCTCTGGCATAATGACTGGTGACTCATTTGGCAGATGAATCACCCTGATCTCGAAACATGCACACTAATGATAATGTTTAGAAAACGAGATAGCAACAGAGAGGTGACACCTGTCATTGCCTTATCAGTGTTAGCTGACTATCAGATGTTATCTCAGCTTGCCAATTATTGTTAATATAATGTTTCTCCTCCTTCAGCCTGCAAGGCAGCAATTCACTTGTTTATCCAGAATTTAGTTTTCTACTTGGCCTGAAAGTTTCGGGTCATGTAAAATGTTACCAATGTGTGGATTGGGAAACAATAAAAATAACTCAAAAATGGTCTTTGAAGAGTCTGAAAATATGATCCAGGTGGGCGAGACCAACCCACTGTTGCAAAATATGTAAATTAGCCTGGTATATTTGTTTTTTATTTAACCACAGAGCCACTTCTTTTCTTGTTGAACCGGATTCGACAAGAGTTGGCTGCATTAATATTGTTAGATGGAATAGCCAGCAATTCATGGTCCCTGCCAGGCAGCATGAATCTCTCCCACTCTGTCTTCTCTTTGCACTGTCTAATTTTGCTGCAAGGTTTTAAAGCCCAGCCAGTGTTATAATAAAGCCATTCAAACACTCATATATCAGCTTAGAGGTATTTCTGTTCTGCTTCTGATATCGTAGCAACTGTGGTTGTATGAAGTGTTACCCATTTATGACTTTTTGCTCATTTTATTGTCCCACAAAATTAATTCACAATACATTAAATGTGAGAAAATGGGTCTTTTATGTTTATAAAATCACATTTCTATCAAAGTGAGATTCAGTATGTCTCTGCTTCAGAGTGCTAGAGTGCTGGAGTGGTGTGGATTACCTGTTTCACTGAGGCTGGCATTTGATTCCACTTCCTGGGATTTAAAATAAAAGTAATCTATAGTAAAACAGAGAGGCTGGACTATTTTGTTCTGTCTAGATTCTTCATTTATTTCCATAGTGAAATTAGAGGAGAAAATACTCTGAAAGTACCTCTGTGAGTTCTCTGTTCTATTCTATTCTGGGATTCCCGTGTCTGTGCCCAGTATATCTGCTGCAATTCCAGCAGCCAGCCTTTGTACATTCTCACTTTAGTAAATCACACTGCTTCCTGCTCCTCAGAGGCACACTAATAACAGCAGACAGAAACATTACCACCAGTGCTGTCTGCCATCAGAATGTTTCTCTGCAACTGCTGGTAATCATTACAGAAAACAAGCACAAGTTTCTGCAGATTTCAGATTTCTATGCCTGCGTTAGAATAGACCAAATCGGTAATTGACACAAAATCACTGGTTGCATTATTCCTTTTTCTGGTTTTCCTAAGGAGGAGCTGCCTGTAACTGAGATGAAAGCAAGCAAATAGTATTGACAATCAGCTTATATTGTCATTTATTATATTCCTGGCACAAGTAGACCAGTGAAACCATTGCTTGATGCTGCAGAATCATTTCTCTTACAGTAGGGTTGTTTATACGCATCCTAATATCTGACTTTTGTAGGTCTATCATTTGAATCAAGGTCACAAGCATATGCTCACATGTAATGTCTATCTCTTTCTGTCTCCAGGCCCAGCTTATAGCTCAGTCCATTGGCCAGGCCTTCAGCGTAGCTTACCAGGAGTTTCTGAGAGCCAATGGCATTAACCCGGAGGACCTGAGCCAGAAAGAGTACAGTGACATCATCAACACCCAGGAGATGTACAATGATGACCTCATTCATTTCTCCAACTCTGAAAACTGCAAAGAGGTTGGTTGACATCTAGTGTCTTGTAATGTGTATTTAAATTAGAGATTTTTCAAATAACAGCCAAGAGGACTCCCTTTTGGCTCTGCAGGAGAAAATAACGTGCTCAAGATATAATGGGGAGCCTCTCAAGATGTATTTGTATTTTCCTTTTTGTTGTTGTATTTCATTTTGTTACTCACTTAATGCTTCAAATTTGGTAATATGATTTGAGTGGGCTGAAAAGATGACACAAAACTGTTGGAATGATACTGAGTGAGGGCATGTCATCTGTAATGTAATCTGACAGTATACAGACATGCAACTTCAAGATAGTGTAGTGTATTCTTTTGCTGCAAATGTGCGCATTGGCGTTTGCACATGTGTTTGTGGCAGAAGTCAGATTCCTCTTGCAGGACTAATAGAAGAAGATGCCACAAGCATAAAGTATCTGCTAACTAATTAGACAGATTAAGAGGCAGATGGTACAGTATAATCTACTCAGTCTACTACACATGCTACACAATCTACTACACATTCAGTAACAACTCTGGCTTTTCCTTTAGCTTTACAATTTTATTTAGCTAGCTTTGTGCCCTTAAAACATTACTAGGGGCTTTTGGAGAATCATGAAACCATGAAACATGTTCTGCTGTATGAACAGAGATGCTGCATTGGCACCAGAAACACACAACTGCTATGTTGGAGGAACATGACTAATTTGTAACAAGACAGATTTTCATCCATTTTGCCCATCTGGGCCCATCTGGGTAACATGGATGGAGGCAGCACAGTGATTAGAGAAACCGTCCATCATCAATAAAGTATCACATTATCCTTATTAAGACAGGTCGGTTACTGTACGTAACAAAATTGTCAATCTGACGAGTAAACCTGCCCTGCTTCCCACCCACAGCTACAGCTGGAGAAGAGTAAAGGTGAGATCCTGGGTGTGGTGATAGTGGAGTCCGGCTGGGGCTCCATCCTGCCGACAGTTATCTTAGCCAACATGATGAATGGGGGCCCTGCAGCGCGCTCCGGCAAGCTCAGCATCGGAGATCAGATCATGTCCATCAACAACACCAGCCTCGTGGGGCTGCCGCTCGCCACCTGTCAGGGAATCATCAAGGTAGGAGTGAATGAGCGAAAGAGGCAATTTGACCCAGGAAACAGCCTAAAAATCGAAGGTTTTCAAAGGGTTTTCAGGGGTCCTTCTAGGGGGTCCTCAGCAAAATGAGGAACAGTTTCATTTCACGACAATTTAATTCACTAGAAATTGTTACAATGCAAAAAAAAAATGTAAGCGATTATTTGAACATTGTGTTTTAATCTCACCACTTTGAATCTATTTGTCAGTGTTCAAGTATCTTTTATATCAGAGTCCCTGAGGCAAAATGACTTCAGATGGGGATCCATGGCATAATGAAAGCCAATGGGGGGTCCAGAGCATGAAATAATTTGAAAACCATTGGCCTAAATGATACATTATACTTTAAAATGAAACCCCAGCATTTGTTCCTAAATCAATGTTAAAAGCATGCAGGAATAAAAGAACTTTGGGACTTTTTACGTTTATGTTTGTGTGTCTCTTGTGTTACAGGGCTTGAAGAACCAGGTCCAGGTCAAACTGAATATTGTCAGCTGCCCTCCTGTCACTACTGTCCTCATCAAGAGACCAGATCTTAAATATCAGCTGGGCTTCAGTGTCCAGAACGGCATTGTAAGTTGTTCGTCTGACAGACTTCTTTCTGTCAACCTTGAGCAAATAGATTTATCACTTCGAATGTATTTGAGTAATACCTTATTTTTCAAAATATTGTCCAGTGCATCCTCCCGTGTTTGAGTTTCTCATAAAAAAATGCTTTTGGTATGTTATGTTTATTTTACTGTTAGTATATGCTTTACATCCCTATTTGATCCTAGATTCATCTGTTCATTACTTTACTTTCACTGTCTCTGCACTAAACAAATACTGTGTCAGTTGTAGCATTGTGATAAATTGCTCTTTTTGACTCAGGCAATATTTATATACCCTGTATAGGCCCTCCTACAGAATCCCATTATCTTTAGCAAGGGTTTAATGTTGTAGCACTTTGTCATTGTCTTTTTATTGTAAGCATATTGTAGTTATATGTCCTCCAGCATTCACTGCTCACCAGGCTTTATAGGCTCAGTTACCTCCTCTCAGTTTCAAATGCCATCACCGTTTTGCAGAGGACGCCCTTCAAAAGGCATTCACTGAGCATATTATTTTGTCTTGATGAGACATACTATCAACATGAGGACTTCATTGTTTCTGTGTGTGTGTGTGTTTGTGTGTGTGTGTGTTAACCCCACAGATATGCAGCCTGATGCGGGGAGGCATCGCAGAGCGAGGCGGGGTTCGTGTCGGCCACAGAATCATAGAGATCAACGGGCAGAGCGTGGTGGCCACAGCACACGAGAAGATTGTCCAGGCCCTCTCTAACTCTGTTGGCGAGGTTAGATACACATACACACAAATGTGTGTCCACATACTTATACACACTCATGTACACAGTTTGACAGCTGACAGTTTTCAAGTTAGTCGTTGATTTCTGTGTGGAGAACTGGGATTGAAATGATGACAAGCATAAGAGAGTGATGGCAGTGTTTCAGAAAGTATTTTTTGTTGTTGTTGCAAAAAATGTTTCTGAAACTGAAAATTGTATTGGGGAGGACCATCAGACCCTTTAGTTTTCAAACTGTCTTTTTTTTTCTTTCTTTGATTGCCAGATTCACATGAAGACCATGCCAGCGGCCATGTTCAGACTCCTAACAGGACAGGAGACACCTATGTACATATAAATGATGGACAAGGACCATTCTGATTGTTGTCAGAGTCTCGAGGAGCAAACCAAGCTGACCAGTGACTGGGAGAGGATGGCTTCTCTCTGTTGAGACAGTCATTTATCTTTTTTTTGTTCCTGCTGAAGACAAATGTTGATTATCTCCCCCTCCCCTGTGCTTAACATGCAGTGGCCATTCCATTTTACACTTGAGATGCTTTTGCCCATCTGACCAGCTGAAGATTCAGTGTGTGTGGATATTGTTTATGTTATTTATTTGTCCCGTCTGTGCTTTTGTGTGTCAGTTCAGTGAGACTGTATGGATCGAGTGGATGCATCACAATTTATTTTTTATATTCATATAATGTAATATGGTACTTCTACTGTACTTCTTGTATACAGTTTCATTTTCTTCTTATTTATTTCTCATGTAAATACATATTTTGCTAATACTGCGACTGAAGGGAACTGGAGAGGGCTACAGTTGCTTTGTATATATTTATTGAATCTCCCTGTTGATTTAATAGCGGACAGTGATGACGGCAGAGACACAATTTAATGCCGGTTATCCTTGTAGTTGCCTGTGCAAAGGGAGTTTTGGAGAATGGCTTTAGTGTTTAAAATGTTTGGTTTAGGTATGCTAAGTTGATGATGTAATGCACCTGTGAATCAAACCAATGCTTGCAGCAGGGGTTTTAAGGGAGAAAATGCCATATCCTTCTGGTTTACTTCATTTTAGGGCAATACAAAAGTTCAACCTCTAAATGGCAAGTCTTTTCTAAATCCCATGTACAAACACATCTGAATAACAAGCAACTCAACACAACTATTAACATGCATTGATTATGCTTTTGAAATCAAAGTCGTGTATGAAAAATGAAGTTGCATTTTCTTTTGTGTGCTATTCTACTGTATGTTCATCTTTAGTGTTTCCTGACTGAAACTCATGCATACTATGAGTGGATTGTGAATGTATTGTGTTGTGTGAGCTGTTCCATTGCCATAAGCAGTATTAGAATGTCTGTACATATGAAGAAACGTGTCTAGTATTGTGCTCATGTTAAAAAAAAAAAAAAAAAAAAAATCACATGGTTTAGTCACTGCAAACATCTTCCCTCCTGTATGTCGGCTTCCAGCCTTGAGAGAGAAAGAGAGAACTGTGAATCACACACTGTGACAGAAAAAAGCCTTACCACTGAGTAATGGTTTTACAATGCATTGTACTAAAAATCTAACCATATGAACATTATCTGTGTGCATGCCTCTTAAAATAGTATCAAGTCATTGTGGCAAGATAATAAAATCTAAGCTAACCCCGTCTGTTTTTGTTTGAATGGGTCAACCTGTACACTGAATCTTCATATTGCAGTACTGAAGCGCAGCCTGATCACTGACTGAGCGATTTAACATGTATGTTAGCACTTGTGTGTCATGTGCTTCATTCTGAGCCTATAGTCCCCCCTAATGCCTAAAATTGGATAGTACAGGTTATGTCAAAAATTTTAAGAGATGCATTATATTTCATACCACTTTATTTCCGTACCTCTGTTTCAGCATTCCAGTGATTTTGTAAAATTAAAAGTAGTAATTGACATTTTCAAGTATCTAAAAATTAAACCCAGTGACATTAGGAATTCTATAAAATTACATGAATAAAATGACATGGTGACAGAAGGAAGTTGAGCATGATGAGAATATCTGTCATAGTACAACATAAAATGCAAGAAAATGTGGGCAAAATAATAATGCCAGACTATAATAATGGATGGCAGCTCAAGGTGGGGCATTGATATAATGACTTACAGTAGAACCGGCACTTTACTTGATGGAAATGTGATTGTCAACATTTGATGCTTTACTGCATCTCAGATCTGTAGGCAATAAGGCAGTTGTTTGTCTAAATGTCCAGTGTAACCGTTGTCTGGCTCCTTGATTAGAGTTGTTATCTTTCTTAAGGTCAAAGTCCAATTTGTGAATGACTGCCGGTCATGTAGTTTAGTTTCATTGTAGCTGGTCACATCAAGGGTTCTGGTCATTCTGGTCACACTTTAACATGACCTTTATCCCTTGGCCCTGACGTGTAGTCTCAAAGGCCTGGGCTGCCTGCTCCAGAGGGAAACGGTGGGTCACGAGGGGCTTCACATTCACTTTACCTGACGCCAACATGGCTATGGCCATAGGCCAGCTGCAACACAGACAGACAAGTATTTTACTGATGAGTCTTTTTTCTGTGTTTTTCTATTACAAACAGGACTGTGCTCAGGACCGAGCTGATCACAAACACACTGTATGTAAAGACATGACCCTCGACTGTCATTTTTTGACTGCCTGTTAAACGTGAGGTATCTCGCTTGTAGTGCAACTGGCTTCAATTTCAACTTAAAGATTTATTTGGAATAAGAAAGGCAAAAGGAATATTTGCTTACGTGTTGCAATAGCGGAACACTCCTCTGATGTCCACCTCTCTGACAGCAGCGTTGATCAGAGGAACGGTGGCCATCTCAGAGCCTAGACCCACCAGCACAACCACACCTCCTGAGCATGTTGCCTGATGGGCGAAAACTCATCAATCAGTTTGTTTATTAAAACGAACAAGCTCATTTTAGAATGCAAATTGCAGTGGCTTTGACTGTGGGTATTTACGTACATAGATGGCAGTTTGGATGCTGCTTTCAACTCCAGTGCATTCAATAGTAATGCAAGGCTGAGACCCCAGCATGTTCTCTGTCGTCTTGGCCAGTTTCTGGGGTTCCTCGCCTCTCTTCACTGTCAGCGTGAAGTCAGCGCCCAATTCCTTTGCCATCTCCAAGCGGCCTGGGAACAGATCTGAAGACGGCAATGGCGGTTTACAGCAGTACACTGGATTATAGCAAAGGAAATGACTGCAAAAAAATTGGCTATCAGTATAAATCAGCATATGATGCCACTGGCCATTTACTGACCAGTTTTGTATGTCTTACCAGTAATGACCACCTGTGAGGCTCCCATTGCCTTGGCCACAAGCAGACACACCAACCCAATAGGACCTGTGGCAAGAAGAAAAACTTGCTAAACTTAGTGTAAAGATTGTGTAAGAAATATCCAACAACCTAAAATCCCAGGAAGTAAACTATTTATGATGATTATGAAAACATTTACATTTTTAGCTTGGGGCTGTACAGTGCAGTAATGAATGAATGAATGCACTAATGAAATTTTGAAGTTCAGATATGGCAGGGTGCGTCACTGGCATGAGGATCTGTGTGCAAAAGTAGTCAACAGTGGTCTTATATAACTTTTCGCTTACTTAAACTGTTAAACTAGGCATTGCTTTGGTTACATGTGTTAATTGTTCATAAGCTTGTTTTGAGTGGCAAAAAGAATATGTTAAATATTAAGTCTGTTAATAGAAGTGTTTAGGTTCACTGATTTTCCTCACTAGAGTTCTGTTGAGTCAGTATGATTCTCACTTTTGTGACTACACCCACTGGGCACCGATTTAGATTCCTTTCTTGCATGGGCATGTTATGAAATGTAATCATTGGTAGCATGCCCTGAAATGTGCTGTGACCAAGGTTTATGTGAACGCCTGTGGCTGAGTACACTGTTGGGGTTGTGCCATTGTCCGATGACTGTACTGAATAAAGACATGAACAGCAAACTCTTACCTGCGCCACAGATGAGCACAGTGCTGCCAAGGGACACGCCTGCCCTGCGACAGGCATGGATCCCCACAGACAGAGGTTCAATTAGAGCGCCCTCCTCAAATGTGACATTATCTGGCAACCTGGATAGACAAGAAAAGATAGAGAGAGAGAGAGAGTGGCAAGAGGAGAAAGAGAGAAGAAGGTACATGGAAAGGAAACCGTCAGCCATTATGTAATGTCTTGCGTACAATAACTGAGTTACATTATGTTGAAAGCAGAGCTACAGTTATTCACTTGTAGCAGAAGTTGGCACTGTGCTTGTAGTATCTGCACAGGTTTCCATCATCAGGAGGTGTGGCACAGAAGAAGATCGTGGGAGACAAGTTGTACCGTCCGGATTTGAAGAACTCATCCATCTCACGGGGCACGCCTGGCTCAACTGCCACTCTGTCACCTGGAACATGCAAAGTCAAGTTCACAGCACTGTACAAATTCATGCAACAACCTTTGCAGTAGCGACCAAAGCAGTGTGAATTTATTTTTAATAACATAAAAATCTGGGGATTGAGGGAAATTGCGTATCAAAATTATGTCATGTATTCTCCCAGAGTTCCGTACTGTACCACATGGATTAATTTACACATAATTTAAAGAGCATTTGCTATAAATCTCTGCAGGTATCTTGCCAATTTTAGCCATCATAGGCATTTTGGAAGTAAATGATTGAACTGCACTGTGGGAGACACACAGCCTTTGGGTTCTTCACACTTCTGACACCCACTTACCTACTTTGAGGTGTTTGACCGCGGATCCAACTTTCACCACACGGCCAGATGCCTCATGTCCCAGCACCATAGGTTTGGTGAGCACATAGTCCCCGATACGGCCGTGCTGCCAGTAGTGCACGTCTGACCCACAGATACCCACAGAGTGCATCTGCAGCAAAACCTCTGTTTGCAAAGCATGGCATGCAAGACAACAACACAGTGAGGATGGTTCAGTACATAAATTAAAGATTTCAAGATATGATGCTGCACCCTTTGAACTGCTGATTGCCTCATACCGTTAGGTCCCGGCTCCGGAATGGGGCGTCCCTCCTGTGTGAATTTGGAAATGCAGAATAAGTCAGTTAAGTAACACATATAACTTCAACTAACTGTAATAGGAAATGTTTAGGTAAGTCCGTGGTCGGATCCCATACCAGCCTGAGGTCCCCTTGAGAATGCAATACCACGGACAGGTTTTCGGTTTCCATACTGCATGGAGGGCAGCGTTGCTGGTTCATGAGGTAAAGGTGGGACAAGAGAAACAGCCACTGACTCCAGACGTTATAGGTTTGTTGTCTGTGTTGTTATGCTTCTGTGTGCCGGTGGGAGAGGCGCAAAGTACACCTTCCTATCTATCCTGATGGTGTGGGCAGGTGCCAAAACAAAGACACTGATTGGTGGACCACAAGCCGAGGCATAGCCCATTTCAAAGGGGTGGTGTTTAGCACGAAAAAAAAAATCAAAAGCGACTCATTAACTGATTTATCATCCCGGGTACAATGTTTTTACGTCTTAGGACACATTTACAGTATATGGGGTTAGTATAGCGTACTGTAACTCGCCCGTGTCTACGATAAACAGCAATGGCATCTGAACAGGAACCCTTTAAGGTTTTAGCCACACGGTCACATGTTCCCATTATGATTGGCCAATTGAAAGTAAACGCCCCATGTTCCGGAAGTGCGCCCATAGAAACCATAAGCTAATACCACCATGCTTACAAAGATAGCCGATAAAATATATCGTATTTTTAATATAAATATATTTTTTTTATCCAAGAACTCTGATAATTCCATAACCCTAACTTGTAAACTTCAATGTTGTAAACAGAAATACTTTAGTTATATACTGAATGTTAAAAAAAAATAAAATAAAAAAAAAAATGGGATGTCTTATTGGCATTATGTTGCAGCCTGTTTTGCACAATTCACATTTTTTAATTTTCTCAACTGTGACTGGAATTTATTTAATAAGGGCAATTAATATGGTATTGTGGCTTTTATCTAATCAGTGTGTCTCTGTTTTTTTTTCTTTCTTTCTTTTTTTCATTAACTGTACTTTACTATTTGATTTTGCTAGCTTCAAAACAATTACGTCAGCCTCTTGATGTTGATTAATGATGGATATTTTTGCATTTTTAGTGAATGTGCCTGCCATAACTAAATCAAGTTGAATATTAGTCCTAAGGATTGTTATTTTTAAATGACATTGTCTCCTGTTTTTGTCCAACAAGGCAATAATTGTAAAAAGCAGAGTTTTAACTGCACATCATCAACAACTCATGGAATAAAGTCAGCAGCTCTGACATCAGTCTTGAAAAAAACTTGCTCATGAAAACTCAAATGTAATACTAAGAATCTTCAGGTCTGGCTGAGGAACTTTTGTACCCTAACTGAAACTAATTCACACTATAAATGAACTTGTAAAAACAAATTATTCTTCATGTCAGTGTGAACAGTGGACCCCTTTCAGAATTACTTGTGTAGCAGAATGATTTTCTTGAAAGTTGCTGCTCAGTGGACGGATAATGATTTGGCAGAGTTAATATCTGTATCTGCATAAGGCCAAATTTAACAATATCTTACTCCTTTGTTTCAATTCTCAATTTAGGGCACCTGGAGCATCTTCTTGGTGCAAACAAGCTTTTCTCCCAAGTACTATTAGTTCACAATCCTCTGTGTCAAATGAAACCCCATCTCTGAGCTCCCAGAGGCCACAGAGAATCTTACAAGAGCTGTAGGTGTTACAGGCTGCATCTTGTGATGTCACCTTCCTACCCACTTCAACTGGGAATCTGAAAAAGCTGCAGTGGCTGGGTTTCATCAATGACAGAATCAGCTCACTGCCTCCTGGTATAGGGAAAATAATTACTGACAAAATACAAAAGATACTTTTTTTATATGGAACATCTGCAAGTATGAGGTTCAATAGCATTACTGTAAAATGAATTAATTCAGGTTTAATGGATTTTACTAAACCTGCCCCAAGAGAAATCTGCTTTCAAAACAAAACTCATTCCTGGAATAATTGACAAAAACATGAACAGGATTTATGGTGATTTACTTTCAATGTACTCCATGCTGTGATTTCAAATGTGGCAGTAGTCTTAAACTCCTTTGTTTTGTC
>OMKZ01033916.1:0-14422 GCA_900302535.1 Neoniphon sammara | reverse complement strand
GTTTTGTCAGGGACCGGACTTAATTTTGCTGCAAAAATATAACAAAACTGAGGAAACAGAGACAAAAGTGGTTTAGTGTTACACTGATTTATTTCAGTTTTTTGAATACATCCATGTTGTACACGAATGCGGGTAGACAAATGGAAAACATACTATGCATCATTTATTTTTTTATCTGCAGCTTGTAACTGTAAATAGCTGCTACTTATACTTTTCTAACACGTTTTTGACTGAGTAAATAGCATTATCTGTGCAGCTGAACACCCTATGTGTAGCAGTAGGCTTTACAGACAGAGCATCTGAAACACCCAGGACAGAAATCACAAAGGTCTCCTGTGTATTTCTGCAGGTTATCAATGCTGACATACCCTGTATTGAACAAGTCAAGAGGGAGAACAAGAGGAGGGAAAAAAACAAGCATTAAACATTCATACACTAGAACCTTATTCCAACAGCCACGTACCTAGGACATTTCTGGAGATGTATGATTGTTCCATAATTTAATACAAAATTTTCCAGACATTCAGTGTATTTCAGAAAACTGAATATTTCTTGGGCTTGAGTGGCCAGAGGTTGCACGTACAGCCATTTTCTAAAACAAAATAAATCAAGCATCAACACAATCGAAAAATTACATAACACAGAGCAAATCCTTTACCTGTAAGCATGTTATTGGCTGGACAATCCCCTACTTCATAACAAAAAGTGGCTTCATTTTGTGATGCCTCTGTGTCCGATTGTTCAGAACTGTTGAGAGAATATTAATTTAAACAATGTGCTTCAAGGTTAATTATTTATTTTTATTCCTGGTCACTACTTGGAACACTGATCATGTAAAACATACTTGGTGCTGCTCACTTCCTCAGTCTCTGAACAGAAGTTTGAGCCCTGTTACAACAGAAAACACATTTCATTACAGCCATTGAGTTTTCTGCCTTTGTCTAAATTGGCCCTACTCGAAGACCTACCTGTGTTGACTGATCATCTTCCGATTCCCAAATAAACCTCCCAGCCACGTTTCTCACCTCTAAAATGATTAGATAATCCCAGGTATTCATCATATTTTTTCATAATTCACAGAACATTCTGATTTTGTTATGTGATAAAATGCACAAAATCACTACAATTGACAGAAAAGATGGAAAAAACTTCCTCACCATCCTGTACATGGGCTGGAGGCAGCACATAGTGACCAATGCTCAGAGACTTAACACTCTGGCGCTTCTCACAAGCAGACAGATACAAGCCATGAAAAACTGTCACCTTGTTCCAAAGGTAATCTTTACTCTCAAATATCCTGAAACACAGAGATGACATCACAGCTTTAAGGGGGTTTACAGAGGAGGGATTCAGTTATTAAGTGATGAATAGATAATCAATGACTAGCTTTGTTATCCTGTTTACCTTTGAGTATCAGCACAGGCAGCATCTTCACTGAAAAGGTAGTCCGCTGTTCTCCAGCTGGCAAGGGTGCCACCTTCAGTTACTGAGAGGAAATACATGACTACAGTGACAGCTCCTGCCCAGCTCAAACTTTTGAAAGAAAGCGTGGGTATGCAAATGCCAATGTAAACCAAACTTTACAGATCACCAGGCAGGTGTTCTGTTTTAATCTACAAAGGGGAATGCGCTTGCGCAACTGCTGCCAGTATACCTTCACTGCCAGTATAAAGTTAAAGGGAGCGTGATGTCATTGTCTAATTACCAGAATTTGCCGTGTTTTTCCCTCAAAGTTGATGAATTTGTGCTACTGACCAGGTAAGTTATCCCAAACGAAGAGATAATATAACTAGCCAGGATTTTTTGTACTGAAGTTTGCTATATGATGATACTCTCTTAGAAGAGAAAACCGGACATACAGGGGCTGCCTGTAAGCGCCTCTATAGCTAACATCATAAAGATGTGTCAGTGTGTGATTAGTGGCAGCAGCTCTGTCGCCGCAAGATGTTTCAACCATTTCCTGGTGTACTAAGTCAGCCAACTAGCTAACTTAACGAATACAGCTATCACTATGGTTACCGACAGCAATCCACTAACCTTAACCACAGATTACTTACTCCAAAAGTTGCGACAGGCCTGTCTCACACTGTTTGAAAACCACGCAGTTCTGTTCTGAAACATCGTCTCTTTTGAAGAAAGTTTTTAAAAGTGCCTTAACGGGAATGTTACTGAATGTGTGCCATGTAAACATTACCACTCCAGCTCCACGGCTGTTAGCTTCCTTGTAAAATGGCTGCTACCATTTTTAATTTGGCGCTAAAATAATCCTGCTGCCTTCAAGGGCTGTTAGAAATATGGGCACCGAAAGTGTCGACTTTACGCCATCTGGTGGAAAACAAAAACAAAACGTAATAGCCCAAACTTCCAGACACTTAGGCACACAGTATAAAAAGAAGAAAATTAAACCACATATTAATACTGCAATCATGAAATTGTCTCCCCTTCATCTGCCACTACAGAGCAAACTTTCAGTGATTTTTGAAGAAAAGCCATGACAAATTCCAGGGTCGACTTCATGAATGATTGCACACGCAGTTAATCATTTTTAGAGCTTTTTGAGAACTCTGGACAAGGATTAGCAGATTTGGTTAAGGTTAATTAACTGCCCCTTTTTTCTAGTCAGCCTCGCTTCATTTTGCAGTCAGAAGATAATAGAACTGGCTTATACAAAATGCTCACTCTGAAAAAAAATGAACTTTTTGCCAACATGGTGATAGGATATTGCAGAGGAATAACAAGAAGATGGAAAAAGCAGAAAATAGTGTGGCCAACCAAACCCTGCTCCTGAACCATCACAGACAGAGTCTGCTGAATGACCTGATTGTCCACAAGGTAAGGTACATCATTACAGAGGTATGTTGAAAAATATGGTGTTCTTTCACAGGAAAAATATTACAGGTTTTACTGCTAGCGTAAAACATGTAACATCTGAGGGAGAGGGCTGAGATCCTCTTAAAGATCCTGCAATGCCCTCAGAGCCCTCTTTACTTTCTGCTGAATCACGAGGGTAGCTAAGATCAAGAAATCATTTAGCACTTTTAACTGACAGAGAAAACAATTCACTTGTGGCCACAGTGCCCACATTAATGAGCACCCATGATTTCTGTACATTGGTCTTTACAGAACTGAAATGACCATAGGCTGTTATGGATGTTAATTTCTGAAAAATTATCTGCTTTCCATCCATTTTTTCTCAGGTCAACCTCTTCTTTCCTCTTCATTTCACGTCGATGTTCCTCTCTCCTTTTATGATATGACTTGAGAGTGTCTGCAGAACAGCGCAGCAGGAGTTGCCCACAGGATTTATTTATGTTGCTGAAGGATGGTCTATCAGGGCCGGTATTTAACAACGGCCTTCTGGTGGAAGATGATCTCAGGGTTTCACTCTTCGAAATACAAGGTAACACCTATCCTTCCTTTTTAATCTTGTTAACCCACTGTCCCATAGATTTGACCTAATTGAAGTGTAGGAATTACATTCAGTGTACAAGTGGGCCGGTATGTCTTCAAATAGGCTAGTGGTGCATTCACAAGTATCCCCAACCCCAGTGATACACCTGTCTCTTTTTCTGAGCGCTCTCTCTGTGTCTATCAGCCTATATACCACTAAAAAAATAAGTTGTCCACCTCTTCTCAGTGGTATTCTTAACAAGCCCTACATCACTGTAACAGGTTATATGCCATAAATGTGATGTAGTGTACACAGACCTTGACCAGTATGATATTTTCAATAGCTGATATTTTCAAACAGAAATCACCAATCCCATATTTTATACCCATACTCCATCATTTCACCAAATTGACAACATAATTGGCTGTTAAGGGACAGAGTCTAGACATGGCATGATGGAGTCCCTCAACCTCATCTGTAGTGTTTGCAGTACTGCTTATCGCCACCTGATGGTAATATTACTTAAGATATTACACAAGTGAAAATTGTAGTCCATTTAAGGCATAATTCTGTATAACTGAATTGAACACTGTGTCATAAAAAAATCTCACATTGATCAAGAAGTCATGACTTTAGGTTTACATGTTGACATTAGGCTCAGAGCAGCTGTTGTGGAATTACTGTGGGTCCCCAAAAAGTGTGTTACCATATCCTGTAAATGCAGTAAGCTTTGGAGCGAAAACCTATACCACTCCGGTATTGAGCTGGTAGCTGATTGATTAGGTCTTGATGTGCAGCAGCTACAGTCAATGGAGGGTCATTAGGGGTTAAAGGTTATTTTAACATATTATGAATAATTTATATTCAATAAACAAAGCTGTTTGTGGAAGGTCAGTTGGTTCGAAAAACTCCAAATAAATATTTTATTTTCAGCTGATGTTACCATTGTCAAATCTCATGAGCTGTGTATAAGCTTCTAAATACTTAAACATACTAGACAGCAGTGTCAGGCCGTGTGTTTAAGCCAGTGCCTCTGTGCTGTATCCTGTGACTACCTAGGGAGGGTTGCCTGCAGGTCAGGTACTCCAGTTGACACACATGCACTCACACACACACACACACACACACACACACGCACGCACACACACACACACACACACACACACACACACACACGCACCCACACACACACACAATAAATGGGTTCCCATTTATTAAGCCAATAATGTCATGTAACCTTGTGTTTTATAGGAGCAGGAGCCTATTAAGGAAGATATTGCTGTGCAACAGTGGGCACTGTGCTGTTGGTGTAATTGATGGATTATGATTGTTTGAACTCCAGAAGCCAGAGAGGCTATCACTTTAGGCTGCGGCCTGGAGCCCAAACTATTATGTTGCTCTGCTTAGAAATTGCGTAGAAAGCCACTGAGCAAGCCTGCTGTATGCTGCATGTTAATGTGCAGCAGCTCAGCACAGATATGTAATCTATGTACTTATAATTATGTTGGTTAGCTTGCATACTGTTATTGGTGAGTTTCAAACACAGTGACTGGTTTGGTTCATTACACTGGTTACTCTATTGTCATGACAATAGCAGGGCTGCGCACGGTTTCTTCCCCAACCCCCAACGTGCTCTTTTTTAGAGCAGACCGCTGGAACGATGGTGTGGTTTGCAGCTTATACATTTAAATTTAACATGAGAAGAAGAGCAAGAATTAAAATTAATTCTCAGACCGCTGCTCCTTTACCTCACTACTCAACTGCATCTTAGTCACTGTAATAGCATGATAAAATCATCGGTTTCTCCCGTATTTTACTCGCTCACAACAACTGGAGGATATTTTGTAGAGATTTTGTAGATGTAATGTCTCTTAAATATGGATTACACATGGAAATTATTCTTATTGACATTTTAGTTCATGATTTATGACCTGAATAGTAGAATATATCTCTGTAAGGCGTAAATGAGTATTGCATATTTGCAACGTTGGTTGTAAATATAAAATGTTGATACAGACAACATGTTAATGCATGCATGTAATCAGTATCACATTTTAAAAAGCTTGTCTTGTTTTGTTTTTCTGTTTAGTTCTTGTAATTCACAGGAGCATTGCAGATGAAAAAAAAATTGCAGTCTCTCAATTCATTTTGCTGAAAACGCTGCTGATTTTCTCCTGGCTGTGCAGGTAAATGGCCTGTGGTGGCAGGGCTGGCTGCCCGTGGCCCATCCATCTCCGTTTCCATCTTGTTTTGTTCCATTGTCCTGTAGAGTATTGAATTCTCATTGGCCTCGTGTTGTTGTGATGTATGTTGGGGTGATGTCTGTGTAACATGACATAAAAACTATCAATCTGAAAATATAAATCTGACACTGTTGTGCTTTGCTTTAGAGCCAGACCCTGGATTTGGTTTGGGTCTTGATTCAGACTCTGGCCTGGTTTAGGTTTGTTCTGTACTCATCGGGTCTTCACTACACCCCTGCTGAGGCTGTGATTCTGTCAGAATGAGATACTGACAGGATGGAATTGCACTAAAGCATTCTTAATTGGATGGTTTTGGTTAAGCATCAGGCTGCATCCACAGGAGAGTTCAAGCGGTTAAACTGATTCATCGGTGGAGTCTTTAATAGGACACAGATTCACTGGAAAGGATAGATAATGAGCAGGATAATGAAAAGTCAGGGAGCAACAATGGCAGAAAGCATGATTCTTCCTGATGTCCCAACTGTGTAGGGACTGTGGAGATTAATGAATCTGGTGTTGGTGTGTGTATGTGTGTGTGTGTGTGTCTGTGACTCCAGTCATGCTGTGTTTGGATTATGGTAAGGAGCATGTATATAATAATGTCCAAGGTTTCTAGACAAGCACATTTGTTTTTATGAGTTCCTGTTGAATAATACATATAAACCGCTTTAAGACATCATTAGACAGCCTGTTATTCAGTGTATAAGGGGAATGTCAGTGTGTCAGCACAGTTAACCTGGATGCAGATATGTTTTAGCCTCCTATTTCAAAAGTAGATTTGAACTACAACTACCCATGCCCATTTGTCACCTTAACTTGCATTCAGTTCATTTATTTCCTCAGTGTCCAATGAGCATTCAGTGACAGAGGATAACTCACTATATTTCCAGTTAGGAATTAAAAATCACCCTCCTCTCTCTGCTGTTCTCTTTCTCTCTCTGTCTGAAATCTATCAAGTCTCTTTCTCCCCAGCTGAACCAACAACATCAAAGGAGTGTGCTTCAAATCGCAGGTGTGGAAGCATTAAGGCCACCGCAGGATGGGGTTTTATTCTCAGCCACATCTTTGATCTAGTGTCGCTTTCACTCACTTGTATCTGTAACCTGTAACATGGCCTGGCAGCCCAGAGCTGCCCTTCAGGCCCCAGAAGTTATATTTTTTTCACTTAACTGAAAATATCCTCATACATGCTCACCGTACAATAAGTGTGTTAAAATAAAAAAAGGTTCCGTTCAGGAATCGATGAATATAAAATAATTCATGACTGTAGATTCAGAAATAAGCAGGAAGAGAACCACTCTGCTGTGTGCTAGGAGGTTGGGGCCATTCCTGTTATGAAGCAGTGTCTTTTGTCTTATATCTGTACCAATCATTTGTGTTTTATTCAAATAAATAATTTAGACTATTTGCTATAATGAGGGTCCTCAGTGTTCCGCTGCTACTAGTGGCGGTGTCCTAAGCGTAGCATCGTTATTTTCACTTAATTCCAGTTGTGGGTTATAGCCGAGGTTAAGTCAATTTGAATTTACGCAACCAAATTGGCCCGCCATGTTATTAATGTTGTGTTTTGCCCTACTTATATTGTGTTTGGACAGAAAGTAAGATGTAGGAAGGCAGCTGCCCCATAGTGTTAAGTGCAGAGAGACATTAGAAGCTGTGTGTGTTCTCTCTCAGCAGGGGTTTGAGAGACTTGGAGAGAAAGGATACAGGCCGCTGAATGGCCTGCCAACATCAATTGACTGCTGTTATGAATTTTAAAATTGAAACATCTCATGACTCTTTTTATGTGTAACCCAGTGGTGTTACAGAATAGCTTGCTGGCCTTACCTCAGACCTGGTAAAATCAATTTTACAGTTCGTAACCTAAAATAGAAACACTATTCCTTCTGTATTTTTTGCTGAAATGATGCTGTTGAACTTGATGGTATGAATTTCGTCTTGGACTCCCAGGTCAACTTTCTCCTGTAAAGCATACACTTACTCACAATGCTGTACAGACAGCACCCTTTTAAACATTTTTTTCCAGTTCATTTTTCTTGATTTCCATAGAAAAATTAGACAGATGAGAAAGTGACCCCACAGCAGGAGTGAAATGTAATCTAAGAACGACACAGGTATTTCATTATGCGATGTAGGTATTTTCATTATGTAGGTGTGAATTAGTCCTTGATTAGGCAGACAGAAAATAAAATCCTTGGCAGAATAGAAAACCAGCAGTACTCTGGACCCTGAGAGCCTCCTGTGTGGACATCTTCACCTTGATGTTAAAGGTGCAGTCACACATGAGAGAATGCAAGTGAATGTTCATGATCTGCCAAGGCAAAATTTATATCATGATGTCCTGAATGTGACAGATACAGGATGGGTAACAGTCAGTCTGCTGTTTTGTAGTCTGCTTGAGTGGTTGCTGGCTTTGCCATGGGGAAAAGTTTTCTTAAGATCAGAAAAGGATTTTTGCTGGTGAGGAGCACTAAGAGTTTCAGTGGGCAGGAGGAGGTTGTGTTATTTAAGACAAGGTGTGCAGACGCGGTTGAAGTGAAGTCCTCCTTGACAAAAACAATCAAATAGGGTCAATCACACTCGCTTCTTTGCTGCTGGCCGAAACAACAATTTTAATCAGTCAGAGTTCACCAGACTTGAACTCAATACAAAGAGGAAAATGATAAATTGCTTCTCTAGTGCACATCGTTTGCCCTTTGTCTGTGTAAAATGAAAGTGAAGTGAGGGCCTAAGTCCTGATTGGTAATCAGTGGGTGAAAACACCTGTCCCTAATTATCACTTTAACTGGGTCGAGCTAACGAGGGAGGTTATTTTTCACACCTGAAGATTACATGTTAGACCTGCCATAGCAAACAAGTGAGAGAATAAAAGAGGCAGTATGCGAAAATGAGGGTTGTTATAACTGTTTGGAGATAAAAAGTGGAATAAGCATGTAATTTATCAGTGAGTCCGCCCAACGAGAACCTTGTAGACTCAGCCATCAAATGTGCTTATTTACATTTTAATTTATTTATTTTAATTAATTAATTTATTTATTTTTGGATCAGTTGCATCTAAAGGGTCCTCATTTCAGTCCAGTTGTTCATAGTTCACCTTTTAGACAAAAGGCTTACTATAGACAATCACTGTAGTATTTATGAACTGTACAATAAACGCATGATCAAAGTGCATAATACCCATCATATAGGAATTGGGTAACACTAATTGGCAAATATCTGAAATAGTTTAATGAATATCAGCATGTTCTATTGGCAAACTGATCTGTCTGTCTCACCTTGTGCATAGTAATAAACTAAATCCCATAAAATGAAATCCAGACCAAATTTGGTGTGAAAATCGTGCTAAACTACAGAATAAAAGAAGAGTGAATACTTTGTCCGCTGAACTGTTTACTCAGGTTTACATCACATTGAATTAGAAGCAGAGGAGACAAGGAAACCTCTCCAGAGTGGCTCTGCTGGTGTTGGCTGTGGGCTATGTGTTGACCTTTAACCCTGGTTGGGTCAACAGGGTGTGTTGGTGTGCTGAGGAGGGACAGGAGGGTACATTGCTCCCCAGACCGTTAAGAAGCCATGTAGGGAACAGCTGAGCAGTGTCTGACAGTGGGGTCAGAGGAAACACACAGGCTCTACAGGCTTACCTTGAGGGGAATGGGCTGACTCTAAGGACAGAAATAGGAGGATGCAAGCATATAGACTCATACATGCGTCACATTCACAGTACAAGCACAAACGTGCACATGCATGCACGTGTTTATACATATGCAGGGCGAGGCAGACATTTTGGGAGGACAGTAGAAAGGCCAAAAGAAGTATTCAAACACAAGACACTTGAGAGAGGCAGAAACTTTGTCAACAGAAAGTTTTGTCTAATTTCAGCCAAATTTGTTTCTCACAAAGGACTGTCATGCTGATATACCAGACCATGTGTGAATGTTATTTGCCCTCGGTTAATTGGCTGCACAATGACTCATCTCTTTGAGTATGAAGATGGCATCACTAAGGAACAGCCGCTTCCTGGGGTTAACGCCCTGCTGAGCACCAGCCATTTAGATTAATGGCCTGACAGTTCATTACACTTTTCAGTTTCCCTCCCTCATTTCCTCAGACTGCTTCAGTTATCTCTCTATTCACATTTTCTACCTCGGTTTATTTAATGGAATAAAACTGATGTTCATTTACGTCTCTATGCCAGCGATAGCTGTGGCCGGAGGCATTATGTTTTCAGGTTGTTTGTCTACATACAGACATCCGTCCGTCCCAGTGTCATGAACACGATATCTCTGGAACATCTGGAATGAATTTCTTCAAATTTGGCTCAAATGTCCACTTGGACTCAAGGATGAATGCGACATGTCCCGAATGCCTTGATGGAATTTCTCCAAATTTGGCAAAACTTGGACTCAAGGATGAACTGATTATAATTTGCTAGTCAAAGGTCAAGGTCACTGTGACCACATGAAACATGTTTTTGGCCATAACTCAATAATTCATGCACTAACTGCAAAAGTGCACTGAGTAGAGTGCAGATCATTGCCACGTGTGTCTGGGGGCATGTGGGTCGGGAAGAGGAACTGCAGGGTGCAGTGTGGGTCAAGCGTGTATTCATGAGAGTAGTGGATTGACAGTATGCAGGTAATGTTAGTTAACCTAGCATACACTAAAAATGTTGAGAAACTATCATTTTTATATTGTGATTTTCTTTGTGCCGGTCCCTGATGCCCTGTACTGGGTGGCAGAGACTGCCAGATTTCGTTCTGCCTCGTCACATATATTTTTCTATATATAATTTAACCTGTACTTTCCGACTGATGTTCTTTTTACCTTTCGTGATTCCAGACAATCGATATCAAGCTAGGCAACATTAAAAGGAATAGTTTTCCAAATACGTTTGACTGTGGAGGTGTGCTTACCATTGTAGCTGAGAAAATGTGGAGGCATACAACCATGTGGCAGTATTTCTAGTTTTCATCTTGTTATTCATAGATTTTTTTCCCAAGGGCACAACTGAGGGCATGTGAAAATGTACAATCTCTTGCATTAAAATCTTCAGATCTGGTTGATTTGAATTTTGCTTTACCTTTTAAGTGTAATTTCATATGTGGTAAGAGCAAGAGACCAGACACCATTATATATGACTAATAGCCTTTTCAAGCAAAGTGTATACAACATGAGTGAAGCTGAGACTTTGTAGAGTGTCAGCTTTTTTCCCCCATTTATTATTGAACAATGTAAACAGAAGACATGGACCAAGAACTCACAGAATATTATTGGACATCTGCGTTCTCTCTCACTCCTGATGCGTTGTGTTCTTGAGGCCTGCTCCTCCTCGTTTTACCAGTACAGGATGCCCCTGTCTAAACACAGGCCACATTCTCATAAAACACACACACACACAGACTCACACACAATTTCACAAATTATGTTTTGGCACTGGCTCTCAAAATTATACTATATCTCTGTTTCCTGTATCTTGCCGTCACAGAAAGAACAAACTTAAACTGTGTCAAACAAACACTTTCAGAGTCAGTTCACTGTCATGTTCTTTAATTTAGAAAGTCTGCATTGGACCATTACCTCAAAACCTGGACAAACTATCACTAGACAAATAATGTGACCATATAATAAATTGTATTGTTATAGTATCCATGTGTGTAGTGTAGTATGGTAAGAGAACCTCTCCATACTTGGTAATTGGCCAAGTATCAATCGGCTAGTTGGGTCGCACCTGTCCTGGTTGGCAGTCCCAGTAAAGTCTGTTGAAAACAGAATCATTACACTATAAACCAGATTAATCTATCATATTTGCTTCAGTTGGAATCTCAGATACATACAGATACAGAGAGATTTGCTAGTGCTACACAGAAAATAATCTTTGTACAACCTGATGGAAATACGATGCACCCACTGTGACATCAATATATTTACATTATCCCACACTATTTTACTTTCCAATTTCAACACTGTAGTAAACAATATATTTGGGTTCACATTATCTGACCAGTTGATGACATTTTCACTCTGCTAGACATTAGATGCCCCCCTCATCTTTGGTGTAGTTTGCCATCATGGAGCGACATAGTGCAGAAAGTTCAACAGTCTTAATAGTATTTGAAAAGGAATGCTCAAGTTTTCAATTTGATAAAGTTAATATGAATAATACACTTACGCTTGTATTGTTTTTAGTATTTATAAGGTCACAAAGTTTGAGTTTTCTCTTGCTTGCTAAGGCCAAATGGGGAAAGGCCATGGCTTATCGTTATTGTGGCAAATTCTAAACTGTTAAGACTAAACTGCCAGTTTGCGTTATTGTTGCAGCTCTCCCCCAAGAGGTAAGAAGAGGAGAGGACAGGCTGACTGGAGTTTAACACAGAGAAGCTCCATTTGGCCAAAGTGTTCCTGACTGTTGCTGTGTGTTGTGTGTTCTTCCGTAGGGCAGGAGCATGCAACGTGAGTCAGACCACTGTCAAAAACCCTGACAGAAATGGCTCACAAATTTACCTAGGGTCATTTATGATTGCATGACCATTCTGTCACTCAAAAACTTTAACTTTCTGCTAATGACCTTGATAGTGACAAAGAAGCTGGTACCCTCGAGTAAGGTCCTGGTGTCCTCAGCTCCTTGTCTCACTGTCATGGCTCCACTGTGGAGAAACTATAAAATGTAAAGCCAGTACATGAAAAGTGGCTTGTATGGATCTCAGCTTACCCAGCCTCTTAATGGAAGAATAGGAATATGAAATAATTAAGATTATGGGACAGCATGCTTTTATGCATTTTTATTTGCCACATGGACATTTCAGGCCATAAACCGTCCTTCCTTCTTAATGAAGAATAGTTACTATTTTTTTAAGATATGAAGATCACAGGAGCTGAAGGTGTGGGCCGTGGCTATAGGCTACTGGCTACTGGCTACTTCACGAATTGTGGACTTTATGCTTGTCAATCCACCTCCTAGGGTGTGTAGCCCTGCAGAAGTCAGCATCACTAGTCTGCTTTGGTGGAGGTGTCCCTCCTCATACTTAAAATATAAATTGAGTGTTGTGGCTAAATGTAGCCTAATTGTGTTTTCTATACCCATCTACTTGAAAATTTCAATGTCTGTATTCATGTTCACTTTGCCTCCTGATGATCAGTGAAACATTTTCAACCTAGGCTACTGGGCTACTTCCACACCTGTATCATTTTTTGACAATGTCCAAAAATAGTAGTTTTCAGTGCAAGCTGTGCCTGCCAGTAAATAAATAACTACATATACGAAATCTGTGAAACACAAAAGTATAGGCTAGAGAATATGGGTGCAAATAAAGAGTGGTGCTTCACATCTATGACACTGTGTGTCCTGTTTAATAAGATGTATTCATTATTTTTACCTGTACTGATGTCACTAGGGCCATTTGTTGCCAAAGATTATATTCTTTCATTATAATGATTGTTCTAATTATTTTTTGGACACACCTGTTGGCATCAGTTAGTTTGATATTGCCTTTTTGCACACTGAAGTTGGGTATCTGGCCTCAAATCTCCATGCGGCAAATAAACAATAACGAGTGCTGTCCTGTTTATTTATTAGTTCATAGGGAGGGATTCAACACCACTTGAGTAAACTTACTGAGTAGAGTGTGTTGTTTTCTGTAGTTAAAACAGTTTGAGGCACTCCACTGACTTTATTTGTCATTGAGTGTTCTGTGTTTTATCTGACTCACTGAGGTCTATAGGAATCTGGGGTCTGAGTCTTACTTTTGTTTATGTAATAAGCCTGGGGGTGCTCTGGTGGCTTAGTTGGCTACAACATGTGTCATCCCTCTCTGTGCCAATCTGTTCTGTCTCTTTCCACTGTGATTATCAAATCAAGGTGAAATTAAAAAAAAAATGTGATCACTGAATATTGATCCCTGTTGTTAAATTTCCTCTGACAAGCAGTCTGACAAAAAAAAAAAAAATCACATTGCATTTTTAAATCATTTGCCGACATTTACCAACCAACCAGTCATATTTTTTATCTGGTGCCTGTGTGATTAGTGGAATAAGAGATACAAATCCTCCATTCTTGACAGGCATGTTGCGGTTACCTGAAAGGAAGCTCTTGCTGAGCTGAATCCAGATGGTTATGCAGTGTTTCACTCTGTGCTTTCACACATGCTCTCTCCCTTCTGTTAGCTTGTCAAAACTTTCTTGGATCCTTTGACTTATAACAACACAGCCAGTTCATCAAAGTATATTGTCGGCCGTGTAATTTGTACCCTCACCTTATAGATTTTATCTTACAAATGAAAGCATAGAAATCAAACTCATTGATGGCAGCAGTGCCTAACAGTAATATGCTTTTCTGCATACCTACTCTGATTGATGCTATTACTTTACATACAAGTAATGCTATTAAGCTATCTAATAGGCTTAGTTCTGTGTGGAGGTAAATGGATAGGTGTGAGAGATTTAGAGAGCACAGAAAGCTGCTACATTGCAGCACAAGTGCAGAGTGTAGATGTGTTGTGGCAAACCAGGAGAAACAGCCGCAAAACTGCCTCAGGGCACCTCAGGCACAGAGCCAGTGTGAACCGAAGAGGCCGCTACCTGCAGAGCCACTTCAGCACCGGGGACAGCTCCGCAGGCTGAAGGGGTGAGGTGGTGAAGGGAGGAACGAAAGAGGATTAAGGCAAAAGGAAGAGCTGGAACCCTGCCCAAAACGAATGAAAGATTATGTCCTCAAGTATGAAGCAAACATTAGTCATTCATACTGTAGGCGTAATAGAATTATTTTATGTAAATGTAAATGAAATAACGGCAA
>OMKZ01033915.1:0-15507 GCA_900302535.1 Neoniphon sammara | reverse complement strand
GAAGGGGGGTGGGGGGGTTGATATGCACTCCCAAGAGTCTAAAATTAGTCAGCCTTGATGGATGGAAACCATAAAGCTATATAGTACTGTTTATATTTACTCAAGCATCATTAAAAGACTGAGGGAAGGAGTGTTGTGCAGGCTTGGTGAGCACAGAGGAGCTGATTGCTCACTTGGCTCCGCTTGAAAGACGGGAATGTTCTGCAAGACTTTGATACCGCTGTGGCGTCAGGTTCTCATGGCTGGAGGGCTTTTTATGTGCTTTCAAGATTTTTTTTTTTTTTTAAATAAATAAGATAATCTATTCTCATGTGAGAGAGCATAATACAACATTTTTGTCATGCCTTAGCAATTTCTGCTCCTTCCTAAATGCAAATCCAGCATTGTTGCACTAATTGATGCACCCTTAGGTGGCATATTCTTTGTACGAGGCTTGCATTGTGCATTTAAAATGCTCGCGATTTTCACTGATGAAACATTTCAGAGGAACAAAACAGTGCGAAATGAAGCTAAAATCACTTTTAAACCTCAACAACTGCTGTGCATAATGGGAAATTAGACACCTGAGCAGGGGGCTCCGATCTAAAACATATAAAGCCTTGAATAAAACTATTATTGATCCAAAGAGACATAATAACACAACAGGAAAAGAGACGGATTTCCAAATGTACATGGTTAATTGATTTTTGTCTTTGATAGCAACATCTGCACAAAGTGGTAAGTGATAATGAGTCAGTTACTATTAAGTGATCATGATCTTGTTGTACTAATTTAGAAAAAAACTAGTATACTGATGACATGTTTTCTTGTGGTCTCATACAGCAGTGGTAGAGGACTGAAGTATTATCTAAAAGTAAATGACAGTGTCGGGGTGAAAGCAGTTTTGGAAAAAGAAAGTTTTATCCAGTTTTTAATAAACCTCAGGAGACCAAACAAAGAGATTTGAAGCTAATGTGAAGTGAGTACAAAGAGAGGATGGAGGGGCAATAACTCCCTTGTGGCTCTAACAAACCAGGCAAGCCTTGGATGAGCGTTTAAACCATGAAGCATGATGAATCCATGAAGAATGAGCTTTGCATTTTTCTAATCAGACATATTACAAAATGGACAACAGCTGTCTTTGTGCTGTTCAGCAGGTGACTCCTTTAGGATAATCCAGCCTGTTTCTGAGAAACACCCAAGAGAAAGAGTTCATGCATTTGCATCACACCGCAAGAACATGAAGTATATGATCAACCAGGATCTAACTGAGGAGAAAGCAAAACTCCCTCTTCTCCACATTGACCATATTTTCATTATCTGAACAAAAGACATCTGCAGTCAAACAACCATTACAGAAATAGAGGTGCTGGAGGTTATTAAAAAAAAATACTAAAAAAGAAATACACAAACTCTTGGGAGAGTTTTATTAAATGTTTTACAGAGAAACTCAAACCGGTGTTACCTAAGTAAGAGAGGAAAGCATAAAATAAATGGTTAGGGACTATTATTTCAATAAACACAAGCAAAGGAATTGGGTTTAATATCAGTCTGCTGAGCGATTTCCAAAGTCATTAAGCAATATCTTGACAAAGATAATGCACAAAACTATTACAAAATTTGATTAAACTAGACTGGGCTGGCTTTACTGCCAGCAAACAGGGAACCAATGATATTAGAAAATTCAATATGACATCTTGTGCCAAATAAATAAATAAAAACACCTATTACTGTGTATTTTGCTCTTTCTTTGAACATTTGATACGGTGAAGTGCTGTTTTCCTCGCTGAACATGGAAAGGCTTATGAGCTTCCACTCAACTTTTCACTGACTGGATAAAAGTTACAGCTTCAAAGTCGTGTGTCAGGCTTGCAACCAATGCTGCATGGAATTTGCCAGCCTCCACAGACAGATCTGACGACTTGTCAGAACCATAAAACCAAGATATTAACGGAGTTGCAAATGAAGGAGAAAGACATAACATCTCTCTTTTTGCCAACAATGTGATGTATACTGTATGAGCGAGCCAGACTCCACTCTCCTAGCCTTGATGAAGCATTTAAAGGCATGCAGGCAAATATCAGGTTACCTAACAAAATGTGTCAAACTCTGAGGTTTTATGTTAGCAGGGGAATAGCAGCATAAAAGAAAGGTCCATTTTCACTAATCCAAATAAGGGTTTAGACACCTTGGCATTATTATTACACCTCTTACCATACACATTTAATACCAATTATGGAAAACTGAATTCAAGACAAGGGTAATAAGATGCCATCATTTTATTTTTAGTAGAAACAGTCGAGACTGTAAAAATGTATTTACTGCCAAGGCTTTCTGCTCCAGTCTTTGCCCATATTTTTCTCCGTCTCCACATTCAAAGTGTGTCAAAATGAGACCCAAATTCATTCATTCAGTTAAAATGCAAAGGACAAAAACAAAACTACTCTGAGGAGAAGGGAAGCCAAAGCATTAGTTGCCTGGATAACAAAAACACATTGTGAGTTGAATTTAACAGACTTTGTATCCTAATATAACCCTGGTATAACATGTTTAAATTAAGCAGTGTGGAGAGGGATAGAAATTAAAAATCAGTGGATACAAGCCTCTCTGAAAGTGTAGCGAGCAACATGAAAACAAACTCCTAACCTCAAAATCTAATATTGACTGGGCCTGTCATGACTTTTGTTTAGATATTTACAATCAGGACATTACCTGCAGGCATGTCAACATTGAGAACAAACGTGTAATATACTACTGAATATTGTGCATTTTTATTGTACGACATTATATCACATAGATGCTATAATACTGCAAAGTGAACCATCAGACCATAGCCTGGATGTCATGGAGCAATGGGTATTGGAAATGAACGCTGCACTGTACTACTGGCACAAACCACCTATGCACACAACAGCATTTACAAACTGCCTCATTATATATTTGCAAGTATTTTGTTGCATACTTAAAAGGAATTCTCAGGGTGTGTATGTGATTTGGAAGGTCTCTCCTTCATTGCATCCACTGGCAAATATGCTGCTTTATAAAAATGAGATATTAGAGGACCAAGGGAGTACAAGGGGAAGTAATGGTGCATTCGGGTGTTCCTCGTCAACACATAAAATTGGAAATTTGTGAGTTTAGCACTGGAAATTTGCACTCGAACAGCCAACACAGACATAAACACAAGTAGTAAACATGGACAAGTTCATGATAAGCAAGTTTATGAGTTGTGACATATCAACTCGACATGTGAAAACAGTGTACCATGACAATGATAAATAATGTCTGTATAAATTCCCTTTTTTGGTCGTAGCGTGTGTAAATCTTTGTAACAGTAACTGGTCCGGCAAGCCATAGTGACTGAAATAATTTATTTCTGGCATTCATTATTTACATCCCTCAGTGGATGATGTCATTGCTCCAGCGTCTTGACAACTTGAGCACAAACAACTGGTAACTACAAGTTGGTCAGGTCACATTTTTGCCACTTTTCCAGTCCCCCAAATGCAGCATAAGAAGTTAACATTAAAGGTGCAATATGTAATATTTACAAATCAATAAATAATTATCTCATCAATTCTGAGATGTGAGTGTAATGACTGTAAACAAATGAGAGCGTCATTCTCCTAGCCTCAATGCAACATTTTACATTATTGTGCACTTGGCCAGATTTGGAAAGTTTCTCGCAATGGAAACATCCTATTTGTGCCAGGAAGAAAGAGAATTGATGAGACATGTGGTCTTAACTTTGAAGCACAAGTAATACCACTGGCATGAGGTAAAAGTTACCAGTCTTCTCTTTGTTTATGGTAATAATATCAAGGTATTTGACAATGATGTTTATTAAAAAGCATTTTTATCCATAATATATTTAACAACTGGCCATAAACATCCACATGTATAGTGTATTGCACTGTTTTCATGACTTTCACTTGAAATCCACTTTGCAATTGTGTGTGATGGTTGCATAAGTGAGCCATAAATACTTGATGAAGGTATTAGCAGTGTTAATTCACAGAGGTGTCAAACATGTCATAAAATTGTCACGAATTTACTGCATAAGCCTTGCACAGATGTTAACACCAGCTTGAACATAAATACAGTAACACGACAAAAACACAGAGACACCAGCGAGAGGGGTCACGTTAGCCAGACAATAAGCCAGAGATCCAGATATCTAGCCCCAGGGATGTGTGTATGTGTGTGTGTGTGTGTGTGTGTGTGTGTGTGTGTATCCTCATATGTACATTAGCTAGGTCTTACTATGTCTGTATTTGCCTGTTTGTGAGTTCAGCGTGTGTCCTCGTTCCAATCAGTCTGGATTTCAGAGCAGGATTTCTTCATTACTAGTGAGTGAAAGAGAGACTGATGAGCTCTGAATCTCCCTCGTCCTTATGAAGAGAGGGGGAGACCCTGCTGTGCTTAGATGGCATGGACCAGGTGGTGTGAGATGAGTATACAATGTGAGATTAGTCAAAAGGATGTGTGTATGTGTGTGTGTGTGTGTGTGTGTGTGTTGGGCGGGCATTCCGAAGGCACCTGGTGCTCACAGGCACTCACTGAAGCCCTCTGCTCAAATTGAGATTCAGAGCCCCTATGCTGCTTTGAAGGGCCCTGTGACAGCTCCTCTCCTCTCCTCCTCCTCCTCCTCTTGTGTCCTCTCCTCTTCTCCCCTTTTCTCTCCTCCTCTCTTCTCCTTTCCTCTCCTCTCCTCCTCCTCCTACTCCTCTGTGGGGATCCAGTTATTACCTGCTGATTACAGAGCTGTCATTCTTTCTGACAAGCTGACTGATTGGTATAAATGTGTGTGTGTGTGTGTGTGTGTGTCTTTTCAGGTGTTTGTTCATGCCCATGCATACAGTAAGTGCTCTTGTGTGTTTCCTTGCTCCTCTGTGCACCTGTGTGACGCCTGCATAAGTGTGTGTGTGTGTGTGTGTGTGTGTGTGCCCGTCCCTCCCTCTGACTGTGATTGCAGCGGATGCCGGCGCTCGGACGGGAGAGAGGAGTGAAATGTGAAGCTATCATGCACCTGTTCTTATGGGAGCGTGCGAGCGACCTTTGGGAAAACCAGAGAGAGAGAGAGAGAGTAAACACTTGCACTGTGATGTCAGGGGTTTTCTTGTTTATCCAAGTCTTTCACATATTTATCGCATCATCATTTATGAACGCTGTGCTGTTTGATTGCACGTTCCTGTTCATTCGGCATGTAAAATGTTGATTTTGATAGACTGCGACCAACGTGATTGCTTCGCTTTACACTTTAATAGGCAGAGGATGCATCGAAACACAAACAAGACACGAGGAAAGAGCATTGTTGAGTACTTTAACAGTGGGTTTTGTCTTTGGGGAAGATGCTGTACCTGTGTAGTCGGTGTGCCTTGTTAGCAGATGAAAGGATAAAAGGAGATGCGCAGGGTGCTGAGCGAGGGCAAGTGCAAAGGTTGAATCTAAATGCAGCATAAAGGATCTCTCGCAGGCATTCCACACATGCCTGTGTCATTAATGTGCAGCACGGCGAGGTCATTAAAAAGTGCCAGTGAGGGGAAGCGGCCTGATTGGCTGTTTGACCTTTAAAGGGTAATTGCCACTTTTAAAAACTAATAAAGACTCTGAGAGGCTGAGAGGAAGCCAAACCTATTTTACTGGAAACAATAACCCCAAACAATAAAAATATGTTTCTCCATAAAAACATGGGACAAGTTATTGGGAAAGGGCTCTTAAAAGGAATCAAAGTGAAAACTGCAGATTTTTTATCCCTTTCTGTGTCCCCGTCACTGTTCCCCTTAAATATTTCACTCGTATAAAGTCGATGTACTGTTTGTCGTAATGTGCACCGTTCATATTAATAGCAACAGAGGTTGCTGCATTTTGGAAAAAAGTTAACCCCTCACATGCCTTTCCCCCCATGTTAAAAAGGCTGCTTCTTCAAAGTCTCATATCCAATTTTGCCGTCTGGTAAAAAGGGAATGGGAGATTTAAGCAAGAAAGTTTATGACGATTTTACTGGCTCCGACTTAAAAGGTGCCCTCTATTCCGCTGGCGTAAAAGTCTGACTTTGAACAGCGATATTTTGGAATAAAGATTCCTTTCACCGTCCAGACCATTGTCGCTTCAAAGCTGAGTGAATTTCTCTTTGGTGCTCCCGCCTTAGAAATGGTTCCTCGTAAAAAGAGGGATAAAAAATGAAATGATATGAGACTGGATGCAGGGATGATAATGGCCTGAAACCAGTAGACAAGAGGAGAGAGAGACAGAGACAAGGGGAACAGAAAGGAGAGAAAGAGACATTAATGATGTCAATCAGAGGACTTAGAGGCACCTGAATTGCTGAGAAGTAGTGCCTCTTAGAAATAGAAAGAGCAGAAAAAACAGGACAGAACACAGAGGAAGAAAAGCAAAGCATATGAGGACATCAGAGAGAGGAGAGAAGGCAACAATTTACACAGAGTCAACTTGTTAAGCTTCAGCAAACAATGCAAGATAAGGACAGAAGAAAGAGACGCGATTGTAAGGCCACTGCGACAGAAGACGTTATACAAGAGAAAAACAATCTGAGCTTGCTGACACAATAAAGATGCACGAGCGAGAGACAGTGGAGGGTTGAAAGTGAGAAAGACACGGGGCTCGGAGCGCCGGGGGGCAGTTTGGGCTCCGTGCCTGTTGTGACCCTTCAGCTGAGTTTCTATGGCAGTGCAATAATTACTATCTAAGTGTCTCTCCTTAAATGTGCCCATGACAAACATCATCACCACCTCCACCACCATCACCGGAGTGAGTACCAGGCACCCTGCGGTGGTGATTCAACATCATTAGTGAACATGACTGGCTGTGGGCATTAGAGACGCAACATTACACCACACCATGCCGGGTACTAATGGGCTGGAAAACTAGATACCATCTCTCCGCCTGCCATTCCTCACACACTGAATCCTATGGAAAAGAAGAGAAACCTGGTAGAACGAGAGAGAAGACGGACGAGAGAGGGAGTGTTTTCTACAGATGTTCTGTGTGTGTGTGTCTGCATTTATTAGTGTGTATGCGTGTTTGTGTATGTGTGTATTTGTATCAGGCTTAGGCAACATTCAGAATTTAATATCACGGTTTTGTTTCATTGAAATTTAATGATATGCAATATTATTGCAATAACTTGGGTGTGTGTGCACACGAGGGATCTAGCCAACATCAAAGTAACATTAACAAATCCATTTATATTGTTTTCTTCTATATTCTTCCTCTAAATTAAATGTTAATATAAATTAGATGCATAGGACATGTAGTATATGAATTGCACATTAATCAAAACTGTCATTTGTATAATCACATTACTATTACTGTTACTTTGTGCATCTGGTCTGTTATATAGGTAACTTGCCACTAGATGTTGTACCAAACTTTTACATTTTGTAAATCAGCAGAAGTTAAATAAAGTCTGAAGCAAAAATTAGCCTTGGATTTTGCAGAAAATACCGGATGTAGGATCAAATATCATATTTGATATTATCGGCCCAGGTCTAATGTGCACAGATGTGTGCATGTATGCTTGTGTGTTCACAGCACGTGGTAGTAATGTGACCTTGAGAAACACAATGAGAATAACAAAAGCCATTACATCTTGTGGAATCACAAGCATGGAAGTAATGCATAGATGCATTCAATCTTATTCTTCAATCTCACCTTATGTTTGCTCTAAGCCTGCGTGTCACTATCTCATCCCTCATCCTCCTCAATCGTGATGCACCGCACACAGGCTGCCTCCCAGAGAGGCTGCGAGCTCCACGGCAATGGGAAGAGTCGCCGTGACTGTTTAGCTATCTGCTCTATCTGTCTTTAATGTCGCTCCTCCCTGCCACTAGATGCAACATCTGTGAAATGGGGGAAATGGCGGAAAATCCCATTTTCAAACAGACATCACAGCAAGGGCTCACTTGTGCGCTGGGACTGATACAGTGAAGGCGTTCAAGACTGTTTGCGTGCGTGGGTGTCTGAGGGAGTGTGTGAATATAATACGTCTATGTGCCAGCCCGTAGGCAACTTGTGTGTATGTATGCAAGAGTGCGTGCCTGTGTGTGTGTGTACGAGCGTGCATGTGTGCATATGAGCGTGCCTGAGCAGCCCACTGAGAGCTCCCACATCAAGGCTATCATCATCTCACCTCCCGCTATAATCGCCACTTCTGACAGCCCACTCCCAGCTAAATTAATTTCCCCCTCATTCCAAATGTTCTGCCCCCCTCCTTCAATCTCCCGCTCCTGCCATCACCACCCTGACCAACGCATTTCTCTGCCTTCCCTCCTCTCTTTCTCCCACCCTTTCTGTTCTCCCTCTCCCTCTGTGTCTGACAGCGCGAGGAAAAGCCAGTTTTCTCCTCACTGTTTTCATTTCTGCCTCCTTAGAGGTTTGGCGTGCCCCACTGAGTTACGTCTGCATCCAAAGTCTGACGGTAGCCTCCGGTCGCACTCCTCGTCCCCAGAGAGACAAAGAGGGGAGAGGAAGAGATGGAGAGAGCGATTTTGGAGAGAGTAGGGGATTGTTTGGGAGCCATTTGTTTGTGTTGGCATGGCGAAGCTCATTTGCACATAATTTCTATTACAAAACGCTAGACGACGGGAACACAGCAGCTCCTGCTCCTGTTGCTTGTTTTGGGCGCCTCTTCTCCGATATCTTTTTTCATTTTTGTTGCCGGAAAATCCACTCACGGCTGTTACGTGTGTGATTCTCAGATATAAATGAAGTCGGAGACCGCTAAGAAACGGAATACAGCTCAGACAATTAGATGCGCCATCTGCCTCGTCGTCCACCAGTCCCTTATGTAACAGGAGTAAATGCCAGCCAAGTTAGTTAAGTAAATGCCACAGACCCAATGGTTTGTGTTTGGAACAAGACGGCTGAGTTGTTTTGCTCAGCCGAATATTAATGTGGTTGGATTTGCTAGTATGTTTATGTACGGTGAGACTCCTTTCAGTAATGTGTAATGAGCAGGGCGGAGGGAATCGTTAGCTTGATTAAGCGGGGCCATATGCTGCAGTCACAGCAGAGGGCCCAAAAAGCACCAAAACACAATAACAGGCCTGAATTACAATGAAGATGCACTCATTTACCCTCCGCTCACAGAGGAACAATACCAGCTCTGTCTCTCTCTGACTGTGCATACGTCTCTGTCTCCTTATCTGTCGACATTTATATCCTTTTCTCTCCCAGTCTGTTTATTTCTGTCAGTACTGACCTCTTACCTTCTTTTCTAGCATCTCTCCATTCTACCTTTCTATATGTAGCTAGGCTATTGCTCCTCTCTCACCTTGTGTATTGCTGCTTTTCCTTCCTCCTCTCTCTCCTTCTCATGCCTCGTTCCGTACAACTCGTGAAGTTGGAATTTCTGAACTGCAAAAGGGGAAAAATGCCATAGTGAACAATCACAAGTGCATCAATGAGTCATATTTCCCACGTCATGTTTTTCAACAATAAGCAAGCAGAGCTATCGCTAAAAGTGTGCAGTCCAATGCCAGGGCGACAGTGTAATTTACGTCATCTTTTCAAGCTCCCACGTTGGAATGCTTGGTGGTGGGAAGTCGGAAATATCAAGTAGGAATGCGCACGACTTTCATTTCAACATCCTATTAAATGATCTCCCAGTCAAGGTTTCATACTTCTATCTCCCCTCTGTACTCTGTATTTTATTTAATTTATTGTATATGCAGCATTGTATGGGTCACTTTTATCACCTGTGCTGCTTTTAATCTGTGCAGCACTTTGGTCAACCCCGGTTGTTTTAAAGGTGCTCTATAAATAAAGTTTGAGTTGAGTACTCGCTTTTCATTCATTTCCTTCCTCCCATCTCTGCCTGTGTCTGCTCTCTTTATTTATCCTGCTGTTTATCGGCTCTTAGGTTTCAGATGTCACTTTTCTGTCTCTCAGTTCCTCCGTCTATCTTTCCTCCTGGCATCCCCCTCCTTTCTCTGGCTCCCCCTGTCTCTCTCTCTCCCTCCTCCCTCCCACCACCGCACGCTGAACCGGGATAAATTAACCTTTCTGAGGAACAATACCATTACAAGCATGGATGCATCCCACTATGCCGGTGTGTGTCTGGGAGTGTGTGTCTGGGTGCGCACGCGTGTTTGTGTCTACGTGATAGACAGCGACTGTGCATGTGCAAAAATGTGTGTGTGCTGTACCATCCTGGGGGAAAACACGGATGCAGCCTTTTGTTTTTGCTCCTGTTTCAGATTACCATTTGTTTTATTAATGTTATGGTAATCTGGCTTTCCCTCCTTCTCTGGTCCCCGTGCCTCCCGAAATGGAGGAAAGCTCAAAGGACACCCATTGATCTAAGCGGCTCCTGAGACCCGTGCCACTCAGTCAGTTTCCAGCGTGTCAATCTTTCATGAATGCTGCTGGAGGAAACTGGCCGCCGGGGAGCTGCAGCAGACAATATGCTCAAAACAAAGGGCTGGAAATGTAGCGGATCTGCCGGTGGAATGACCGGGCCCCATGTGTGGCTGTTTGGCCAACTTGTACTTCATTATGCGCCTATTTACACTGCTGGTTTTCACTCGGCTGGTCGGTCCACACAAAATGCTCCGGGCTAAACATGTTGCAGAATTAGCTAGCTGGGGCAATTTTGTGTGTGTATGCAGAAAAAAAACATAAAAATACAGGAAAAAACATAAAATTTTAGAGTAAACAGATGTTTTTATTAAGCAGTCTGGGGAAGATATAACTCACAGAGGCAGTAATATTTTTATTTTATTTAACTTTTTATTTGAATTATTTAAAGTGTTTCGGTGGTGCAAGTTCTTCTTTTAATGTACATCATCATCTCACCTGCAATACATACAGACTCATACGTGTACACATGCATGCACACAGATCCATGAATGCACACACACACACACACACACACACACACACACACACACACACGCACATGCACATGCATACACATACAAATTTGCACGTGAACACACAAAACATTCCCTGTCATTCTCTCTCCCTTTCCTTGTCTTTCTCTTTGTCCGCTTTTATCTCTCCCTTCTTCTGTGTCTCTCCATCTATTCTCTCTCTCTCTCTCTCTCGTAAAGCCTTCCCTCACCTGCAGGAGACGGCCTATGAAATATTAATTACGATGCACTATCAAGACTATGTGCATGGCCTGCTGAGAAGCTGTGTGGGTGTGTGTGTGTGCGTGGGTGTGTGTGTGTGTGTGTGTGTATGTCTTTCTTTGAGCTTGTGCTCTGCCTGCTAATGACGGCTATATTTGAGACCTCTTGCCCTCTCTCCATCCTCTCTTGTCCCTCCGTCTGTCCCCTGCCCCTCTCACCTCTAATCCTCCCTCATTCGCCTGCCCCCCTCAACCCCCCCAACTCCCTCTCCCTCATCTCTCTTCTCTCCTCACGACTCCTCTCCTCTGCTCCCCGACCCTGGTTGCAGGTTTAAACAACTGCGCCCTGAACTCCGCCGACGCCTCGTCAATGCAAATTGAATCTCCTCCACTTCTCCCGCTCTCCCATTTCTTTGCCGTTTTTTTTTTTCCTTTTTCTTTTCACTTCCTTTCAGAGATTATGTGGTAATGAGTAGGTCTTGGTTGTACAGCGAGACCTTGCTAACCTCGCTTTCTCTCTCTGTGTCGCCCGTACCCTCGTGTTGTCACTCTCTCATTCGACCATCTCCCTCTATCTCTCTCCCTGGTCTGTTAATTAGTGGTGTGTGTGATTGTGTGAATGCCAGAGGTGACTCGTGTGTTAATGTGAACAGAGGGACAGCGGGACCTGTGTGTGTTTCGGCTGGTGTCTACATAATGTCACCAGAAACAACTCTGCCCACTGGACGCATACACACACACACACACACATATGCAAGGTTTTAAAAATAGTGAAGCTGTTGAGTCTAGATCATCAAGGGTCAGTCACTGTCTACTTTAACATGCGCAATTAGCATGAAAACACAGAGACAGATCGAAAAAGTTACACATCAGCATGCGACAACAAATTGCAGCGTGTTTATGAGCGTGAATAGAAAGGGAGAAAGGAGGTTGACTGTTAATGTTAGCCATGATGGAGAAAAGCAATTTATATTGAACGTTGAGTGGCGAAGGGACAGCTTTGCAGAACACTGTGCTAATAGAACGAGTCCTGTAACCCCCTGTTGGCTTTAATGGAAACATCAATACAGTTGCATATCCAGATTTTTAATTACTTGTTTGATCCAACAATCCCGGCGCTGCTAGTCAGAGATTGGACGTGAGAAAACACGCAGGATTAGTAAGTGCTGTACTTCCTGCCGAGCGTATGGGTCGACTTGTTCTTAAGGTTTGTTTTGATTCGTGTTGTTTTCTTCATCATGGTTGTAGGAGACGTTCTCCAAGGAGGATGTCCTCGTGGTGCAGAGACCATTTAAAGAGGGCCTTTTCCTCGATTCTCTGCCTGTGATTCTGCATCACGCTACCCTCCATTACTGCTTATTACTACAGGCCTACATTCAGTGTAGCATTTTGAAACGATGTGGTATATTCTTGACCACGTGTATGCAGAGGTAAATGGTCTTTTGAATGAATGTGAATTCTCAAAAAGAGGTTGGCCCAGCATGGTAGAAAATGTCACCTGTCATGTTTGATAATTGTACTGAGATGAAGGCAGCGGAGGCAGAGGGGCTGCTACGCTCTTCAGCTCTTATCTGGAATATGGCGGCATTAGAAATGCACATATTGTATAGGATGAGGGATTTGGCAAATGGCTCCATAAATGGAAAATGAAACCACACGACTTGGCATGTGTGTGTATATTGGCGAGCTCCTGTGTGTGTGTGTGAGAGAGAGAGAGAGAGAATGGTGAACGAGAGAGAGATAGGAGAGAGTGATAGCAATGGCCAGCAGTGTAGTGTGTGTTTATGTGTGGCCATGTATGTTTTTAACAGACAGGTCTGTGTTGGCCTTTCAGTGTGGAGCTGAGCATTCCCATGGTGCTCAGGGTCAACTCACGGTCACTGGTTTATAGTGACAGACGACTCTGAGTTGTGTGTATGTGTGTGTGTGTGTGTGTGTGCATGGGTGGGTGTAAATATCCGGTTAATTCAGGTCATAACCATCTCCAGCAAAGCCATCAGAATACAAATTGCACTGTGAGAGATGCTCATATGTGTGTGTGTGCGTGTGTGTGTGTGTGTGTATGAGCATGCACAGCCCCACCGCCCAGATTCCTGCTCTGATTTCCTTTGAAAACCCATAATAAGTCACCACATAATGCAAATGTCATCAGTTGATTCACTGCCAGCGTGTATTAGCGAGTGAAGCCATTAGGCTGATCAGTTCATTATGGTCCGTGGTGCCAGTCAAGACTCCTGTCTCACTGTACTTACCGCTGTTATATTATTTATTTATTCACAGTGGGCTTCAACTAAATCAACAATCTAACCTCGGCCTTATCCCCTTGGGGCTTCTGTGTGTGTGTGTGTGAGAATATTAGTATGTGCATGTGCTTGCATGCAATAAGTGTGTCTGCGTGCACATATGTGTGTGTGTGTACAACCTCATGTATATCTCCAAACACCCTGTGGGAGAACACACATATATATATCTTTCTGTGGGCAACGACTAACCCACCTAACCACATCTACAGTAAGCTTCCCACTGAGGGCTTTTAACCCAACTTACTGTCTTTAGATTATGGAAGACCAGTGGGACAAAAACTATCTTGCAAAATACTTGTTAAAACAGCCATGTATTACCTCTTAACATTTATCACCTCTTTATATAAAAATACGATGACACTTGTGCCTTTGTTATTGTGTCTCCAAGCACTTAAGCTAATGATGTTCCTTACATTGGCATATCTTTGTGTTACATGTTATGTAAGCATCTACACATAGTTCAGAAGGTGTTAAAATACTAAGTCATATTAAAACCTCTTCAGTTCTGCCAGACCCATCGGTAGGTTTGTCATTATGCTCCGTGCTGCGCAGCCGAGCTTTGTTCAAACTTCAAACTGGCAGATCTTTATTTTAAATTGTATTCAGAATCCAAGGTTTTCAAAAAGACAAAATATGTCCTGCTGAATTACAGGGACATGTGTATAAAATGATGAACAAGACATCTAGATATTTTCGGATCGAATATTTTGTTGAGTATACCCTTAAAAACCCATCTCTGTTCAACAAAATTACATATGAATAACTTGTTTTAAGGGGAAATTTAATGGAAAATCGGAGGATTAATGGGCAAGTGATGTAGTTAGTGATTACAGCCTTACAGTATGTCATACGGAAAGCCAATGGGCCATGTAAAGAAATGCAAATCCAAGGAACGTCATTGGCTGAAGCGCTTGAAGACGCGATCACACGGGCAAAAGTGCTGCTTCAGTGTGTATTTTTATAGCGTGTTAAGAAATAATAAATGGCTGCGCTGAACAAGTGTCTTGCAAAATGTTTTTTGCCACATGGGCCTTCCACACTGGAGAGAAAATGTTAAATTCAGCACCTTGGACTAAGGCATGCTGGTGTAATTACAAAGCTCACCTTGTTACAAGACACAGAAAGCAGTCAAAGGTTAGCTGAGTTTCATTCATTCTGCCCTCCTGCCCAGCAGATACACTTGACCCGCTACACTCGTGGATTTAAAATGGATCGATCTCATCACCTCGTGAAAGCCATACAGCCATACAATCTCCGTCTCTAAGCCTGAGATTACTACAGAATTCCCCAACATGGAGTGAAGAAGAATTTTTTTTTCCTTTTTTTTCCTAAAAGAAAGAGGCAGAGAGGTGAAGACAGGGAGAGAAAGTAAAAGAGAATTTGAAAAAATGCGATGGCTGCTGTTGCACATCTTTGTGCGTCTGTGCATCAGAGAGAGAGAGAGAGAGAGAGAGAGAGAGAGAGATCTTTAACATCTATATAAATGAGCTGGCAAACCTACTAGAACAATCATCAGCCCCCGGCCTGACTCTCATAGACAAAGAAATAAAATGTCTGTTGTCTCGTCCTGATCTCACCAACACCACAAAGCCTGCAGCAAAGTCTTCAAATTGTTGAGGAATACCGCAGAGGAAGGGCACTGACAGTATATCATGAAAAAAATAAAAATAATGATCTTTCGAAATAAAGCCTGATCCCAGGGGGAAAAAAATAAGCAATTAACATATGGGGGCGTTATCCTTAAGCACACTAAAAGTTAGGCATACCTGGTTTAAAAGTGTCCCGTGTTTAAAAATGTACTTAATGCTGCGCAGGTTCGATTCTGGCCAGTGCCCTTTGCATGTCATCCCCTCTCTCTCTCTCTGCCCTGTATTTGCTGTCTCTCACCACTGCAACTATCTGATATAAAGCAGTGACCCTATCCCACCCCATAAAGAAAGAAAGAAAGAAAGAAAGAAAGAAAGAAAGAAAGAAAGAAAGAAAGAACAGAACTCGGTCTTGACATGGTCACCAGTAAAATATTTGAAACATCTTAATATATCTGAAAAAACTCCCTCCAATTTAAAGCATTAACAAGCAACTGGCTTCCCACAGAAATTGACCCGACTGGAAAACTCCCCAGCACCGCGG
>OMKZ01033906.1:2178-15584 GCA_900302535.1 Neoniphon sammara | reverse complement strand
ACACATCAAATCACTGGGATAGCCTATGATTAAGTGACTATCAAAAGTAACAAAAAAAAAAGTCTAAATAAACGTATAAGAAAATAAAAATGTATCAAAGAAATAAAATCGGGATGAAATATTTAAAAAAAAATCAATTTCATTATCATTTTGTAAATCATACATAATGCTCGTTTTTCATTAATGACTAAAGACAAGACCACAAATTTCAATGCAAAACAAGCAGTATTTTACAGTAGACAAGAACAGCCCTTTTCATGAACACCATGAACTTTGTGAATGTAAAATACAGCCTACAATGAGTTTACCGTGAGGCTATGAGAGTTGCGCCTTTTCTCATCTCGGCCTGTAGCAGTCAGAGAGCGCTCTACTGTAAAACCGTAAAGGTAAAACCTCCTTGACTACAACTGTCATCATGTGACATGCGCACTTGGCGTTGTTATTGAGTTTGTTATGACAAGCCGAGGCCTCGGACTAAATTAGGAGTGAAGCCCCTGCCTCTGTCCAGGGAAATCCGCGATGGAGAGCATGGATGTGGACCTGGACTCAGAGCTCATGCAGAAATTCAGCTGCATGGGCACAACAGATAAAGATATCCTAATATCGGAGTTTCAGAGACTCCTTGGGTTTCAGCTGAACCCTGCTGGATGCGCCTTCTTTCTGGACATGACCAACTGGTGAGCTCGGGGACTTGCTTGGCCTGCTGTGTGGGGTCAGTTAACGTGAACTAGCTAACTAGCTACACAAAGGCTCTTACATAGGTTCTTAAACTGACTAAATCATAGAACATGTTCTTACAGTAAAATGTTTTGGTATTACGGAGAATGACAGCGTTGACGTTAGGTTATACTAGAGATAGACAGCTATCTAATAACTGTTAATAACGTTATCGTAAGGCTGAGTGTTAGCTGTTTCAGCTGTCTCCGACTTCTTCTGACTTGTGACCGTCAGGTATTCTGTGGAGGGTAAAGTATGACTAATTTTTATTTCCAGAATTTTAGGTTGGTATATATTTCTTAATAAAATGATAGTGAAGTATAGCTACATCATAAATCCATCAAACCTGATAGGTTTTAATGTTAGTAAACTTGAAAGAAGATGAGGTATTTTGAGGGAGTAACCATAAATCAGCGTTAAAACGAAAGTGAAATTTAATTTTTTGTTCGCTGTTTTTTGCCTTAAGATGATTACTGACTGGAGCCCATAATAGTGTTCACGTTATGCTTACCATTAGAGCACAGTCTATTATGCATTAGAGTTAACTGTTGGTGATCCTAGGTGTGCCGTTGTTTATATTGTGCGATCATCAACAATGCGGTATGGCTCTTAATGCCGTCTAGCTGTATTTGTTTGTTGTTTATGTTTGTGCGAAGCGTATTACGCGTCAGTTAACCAAAGTTAGCTTGTAATAATCTAAGAATCACCAAAGCAGAGCTGTGTCTAGGTCTTGGCTGCAGTCGTATTACGTAACTTAACACTTAGCTCGCTGTGTCTGGCTCAAAGCTCGTCTAACAATGTTGCAACACACTGCCAACCTGGTCAATATTTTACCCGACTGCCTGCACACATTTATGTCGATCACGTATTGAAATTCCTTAACTAACCAGCTAGCTAGCAGCTATGTGGAGCAAAGTGCTTTAACGCAGAATAAAGTCTTGTAGGATTTGAGGAATGGAACTTCCGGTGACAGGTTTCAAAATAGAAGGCATTGACGAACATGTTGCAACATTTTTGTAAGGTGTAAAGTCCCAGTGTGATATTAAAGACAATGGCAGGATGACTAGGCTATTATCGTGGGAGTTTCCGAAGGATTTTTTTTTCAGAGCACATTTATGATATCCATGACAGCTTCTGCACGATGACACAAGCAGCACTGCTTGTGGAGAACTGTCACGTGACGCTGTGTAATAGCTCCTCTGGAACGGGCCCTCTAAAAATAAACCTGCTGGTTTATGTATGACAAGCATGTCTGTGGGCAGCCATTCTAAAACTCACTTGGTTTGCAGAATTTCAACTAATCTGCAATGTTGTTTTTTCCCATTTGTTTTTACCTTTCTGTGACGTGATGCCACTCGACTAAGGTGATGCTATATGAAACATTTTAATTTTGATTCTAACACCCAGATTTGCCCCTGGACCCTTATAAAAATCACCCCCAGTAGGTGTATGTAGAGGGTGGGGCTTGTCTGTCCAAAACTGCTGTTGAATTATTAAGGATTCCCACTTCACCAATCTCTCTTTTATACCGGAATTTGTTTCTGTACTGATCACTTACATTTTCCCTCCTTCTGCCTTAGGAATTTACAAGCAGCCATTGGAGCCTACTATGACTTTGAGAGTCCCAACATCAATGCACCATGCATGTCCTTTGTGGAGGATGTGACGATTGGGGAGGGCGAGTCAGTTCCACCTGATACTCCTTTCACAAAAACCTGGAGAATACAAAACACAGGTAGCTTTTTATTTTGGGGGGATTTTGCGCAGTTCCTATATCTGGAAACAAAAACAGCTGTGTTTCAATTTGTCATAGTCCAGAGCTGACGTCGAATCTAGAAAATGAAACCTAAAGATAAAACTACTTCCTGGACTACAACTAAGGCATGTTTTTCATGATTTGTCATGTGAGTTCACCATAACTTTCTGTGTCTTACAGGTTCAGAATCATGGCCTCCCGGGGTTTGTCTGAAGTATGTTGGAGGGGATCAGTTTGGTCATGTAAACATGGTGATGGTGCGGTCTCTAGATCCCCAGGAAATAGCTGATGTTAGTGTGCAGATGCAGAGCCCTGTGTCTCCTGGTATGTACCAGGGCCAGTGGAGGATGTGCACAGCTACTGGACTCTTCTATGGAGGTAATAATAATAATAGTTACAATAAACTTTATTTGTATAGCACTTTTCATACATAAAATGTAGCCCAAAGTGCTGTACAATGTAGCACTAAGAACAAGTAAAGAAGGCAATATGAAACAATGAAAACAAGTTAAGATATAAGCACGTTCACACAAGAAGGTACTGATTCAATATAAAACCAAAAACAAAACACAACAGCACTAAAAAAGAAAAAGAGTGCTTTGACAAGTACGTGTCTGCTACAGCTAGTGAACTGACATGCAACTGACATTACTTTGATGCAGTTAGAAATGGACAGTGACGACAGAATGTTAACTGTCAGATAATTCCTTTATACATCCAGTGCTGTAAAATGATTAAAGGATTGGATGGCCTTTAAGTTACTTATTCAGTTAACACAATCTACTTAAATTAAGAGTCATTCATCTCACTGATTTATGTCTTCTTGCAAATTCAAAGTGCATGATGGATGCTGACAGGAAATTCCCCAAGTCTTACCCACGTACATTCATCAACTTAGGGCTACTCAGTTAAATTTAATACTAGGCCTAAATATTTAATTTAGGCGTTCACAGTGATGAATACTCACCTTACACTATGAGTTTCCCAGTATTTTGGAAAAAGCAAGATCACTGTTCTGAGATCACTGGTAGAAAAAAAGACATTTCATGAGACACTTCAAATCTGTGAGGATACCCTGAGTGTGTGGACTGTCTTAATTTTACATTTCAGTGTGCTACAAGACTGTTTATTTCTACACAAACCTGGGCATACAGAATGAGAACTTGTGAAGGAAAGGATCAATAAAATATAGGTCTCTAATTTCAAAGTGTACTACCATCACCATAGCAAAAATGTGATTTCTTTTTTTTAATGAAATCCTTTTTTCATACACAACATTGCACTCCAAACAGAGCACACAGCTTGTGCAGACCAACAAGGAAAAAAGCCAGTGCAGGTCCATAATGTATTTTCTCTTACCTATTAAGTTTATTTAAGTAAAAAAAAAAAAAATCCCATATTTACCACTGGGTAGAGCAAGGCTGACATGCTGGGCTGATATTGGCTTTTCATTAAACATTGGATATCACACTTTCAGTGTCATCCACCTCTGATATGATGGCTGATTATCATTTTGGGTTCCAGTGTGCAGTATTGGCCTGCCATGATTATCATAAAGAATGTAGGACAGGCTGGTGACTATTTTCATGGGACATCTGTCAGAATTCCAGTAAAATAAAATAAAAAAGCCAGGTGCTCAGAGTGAGTCCAATTACCAGTGTTTTAATTGTTTCAAAAGGTAAAGAAGTCACACAGACAAAAACAAAATGAAAAACACACATGGATATATTGGATTATTATCTGGGGAAATACCAGACATGAATACAGTAAGTTAGTAAAATTACAATAGACATGTCCATACTTAAGGATGATTAATGATTCTAGCCAATAAATGTATAATACTAACAAAACATGGACCTTACAGGAAAAGAACTAACAAAAGTAAAATGAAATTGTCTCACAAGTATTCAGAGGAGAAACTGACTGCCACCCCATGAGAATGTGAGAGGAGAGAGTTGAAGTACTGCAGCGTTTAAGTAGGGAGTGAAACAGGTGAACATAATCAGGTTAATGAGTGGTGGCAAGCTGAAAACCAATTAGAGAGTAGGGAAGGGAGCAAAAGGCAAAGAAGCTGAATACACATTGGAATATTTAATGTTAAATTTGTGGGGATTTTGAAAAATATCAGTATCACTCTAAAAACCCGTAGCATCTTGTTTCAGACTGCTGGGTTACATACACTCTCTGTTACTGTGTCACTCAGACTATACCTATAAAGATGTGCTCAGTGGAAGTTATTTCTGCATTATGACATGCTGCTGGCTTCTCTCAACAGATGTCATCTGGGTGATCCTGAGCGTGGAAGTCGGCGGCCTTCTCGGTGTCACACAGCAGCTTTCCTCTTTTCAGGCCGAGTTCAACACCCAGCCTCACCGCAGCCTGGAGGGAGACTACAACCCCTTCGCCTCGCCACAGAAGAGCAAACACCCCGGCAGCAATGACGACAGTCTCCATGATGACAGCAGTCATAAGGACACTGGGGAACACTGGCAGGGCGGCCCCAACCAGTTGCAGCAAGATCAGAATGGACTTTCACACAATTCTGTGAATATAGCAGCAAACAGTCTACAAAGCAATCTATCAGTAGTGACATATAACCAGGTAAGGCTTGTCACAGGGCACGGAGATTGCCCACATCACTGCCAAATGAACCAGGGTTGAGCTTAATTTGTCTAATTCCTTCCACAATTAAAAGGAAAATAATTACAGAAACTAGAAGTTGCCTGCCATTAAAAAAATTGTATATCTAATCTGTAAAGAAAAGGTCTGTTATACTTAAGGGAAGTGTAGTTTGGTTTTACCTTTGTATAGTGTATTAATTAAGAGCAAATTCAGCCCAACCCTGGTGTAAAAACTGTTATTACATTTAGCCTACATGTTTTGTATTTTTAATCATGTCCCTCTCCTACAGGGTATAAACGGGCCCTATCCATTCGGGCACTCTTAAAAACATGGGAATTGTCACAGTCAAGCAGCACTATACCTCTGGAGTCAGTCACACCAATACGAGAAAGAAGAGGCTTTACCTGTAGCCGGTGGAGAGTCTGGAGATGTACAAACACTTTATGCAAAGTCCCTCTCCACTTGAGCTACACTTTACGAACCCAGAGGTTTGCTGACCAATGCTCCTGACGTATGGCTCAACCAACATCCCATATCCACTGTGTGCATGTGTGAATGCTAAGTTAAAAATGAGTGCTGTGAGACTTATTGAGAGATATCTTTTTTTTTCTGAACTTTTATTTGTCAGTGTGCAGATGAAACAGTGGTGACAGGAGTGTGTATGTGTGAATTTGTGTACGTGTGCGTGCACTGTGCAACCTGAAAGAGAGACTTGGGAGGAAAAAGCCATTTATTTTGCCAACTGATTCTCTAGTTTCTGCTCTGACTTTAAAATACAGTGGTTGGTTTTCTGGACTGATTCGGCCTAGCTAAATCAAATATGGTTTCTAATACCAACTATAGGACTTCACCGTTTACCTTTTTTTCTTAATTTCTAATGTACTTTTTTTTTTTAACAATGAGAATAGAGACATCCTCTGGAAATATATCTAATGCTGTGTGTAATGTTAGTAATTTCTAAGGAATGTTTATTGTAAGGCCAATCAATTTGTACCATGCATCATTGTGAGTAAATTCTATGCTGTCATAGTACTTCAAAGTGTAGATGCAGTATAATTTTCCTCCACTAGGGAGAGTCATCCATTAACATTTCAGATGAAGGTAAAATTTCCACTTTAAAACAGAATTCACATATGGCTCCTATGATTTTGACAGCTCATTAGCTCAGTGTACATGAACAATTCTGGCCTTAAGCTACAAATTAGAGCCAATACACAATCATGTCTGATGTTGTTAAGCAGAATCTTTTGTAGCTACTTCACTGGCAATAAGAGTCAGACTGTGAAACTGAAATTCACTTGATTATAAACAGTTCTGTGAATTAAAAAAGGTTGCCTCCCATACATCGTTAGTGTAGCAGTTTCACCTGATAACCTTACAGTCATTGGTGACATTTACCATATATATTACGTACAAAAAGTATTCATTATTGGTTATAATGCAACACAAGTACGCACACGATAAACACAATAAGTGCTGTAGGTAGCCATTAACCAAATTAAATGACAGCCATAGTGTTTCAAGGAGAGACATGTTATTAGTCTTTTGTAAGGGTTCCTAATGGGCCACACACTGCTGTCATAACCTATCAATAATAAAGTCTATCCAGTTAGTAAAGTGTCATTTTTCTGCAGAGTTTTACATGTTTGCAAATGTAGATTAAATTGCCCATGATATTAGGATTAAGGTAAATCAGATTGGATGTTTTTTTATTTTATTTTCTATAAAATGCCTTTTGGGTTACATGAGTACAATACAAATTCTGTTGAAATCAAGCCAAATGCATGGCGTGGAAAAATGTTTTTTTTTTTAATTTACTTTTTTTCTTTTTTTTTCTTTTTTTTACATAAATGTGTTCTGTGGCATTGCATAACTGTGTGAGTCGTCACTTTAAAGAAGTCTCATGAAGCATCTTGTTCTATCATCTTGAGTTGAATGTATTTGATGAATGTAGATTAGGCTAATATGTTTTAGAAAGCATTTTCATTTATCCAAAGATTCCACATGGTATATTTGCCTTGAACTGACACAGTTTGATTTTGTCTGGATTTTCCCGTCCCTTGTTAAAATTCAGCTTAGGGCATTCCACACCCGAGTCGAGGAATGTTTCTGTTCATCATCAGTGAGCATCTCAAATTAAACAGATCTGAAATTGTAATCGTATTTGCTCATTCAAGATGCAAACTTAACCAAACAAACCAGGAGTATTAGGATATAATGCCATTTATAGTGATTTTGTTACTAATAATTGTTACTGAATGCTTTACTTGCACTAACTGGCTGATCTATGCACTGAGTAATGCGGCCTCTATGCCAAATAGGCCTGTTTAATAGGTTCTCATTATGTTCACTTGTATTTCCAGTATACTTAAGTCCTGAAGGCTTTAGATTCTGTGATTTTATCTGTTATTCACAAACACTGGCTTAGACCATCTTGTCAAGTAAACCCTCATTTCACGTAGGCATTCACAGTTAATCACAGGAATACTGAGCTTTGAAAACATCACACCACCAGCCAAAACTTAAAACTTGTTGAGATCAACCAATGCTTCAGATCTTGGGCTTTTTTTTTTTCTTTTTTCTTTTTTTTTTTTGCTGTGTCACAGAACAATTTTGTGTGTTTTCTTTCTAAAATGTCAATAAGAAAAGTTTCTCCCTGCCATAAAAGGTATACAATGTCCATGATGTCTTATTTCGAGTCAAGTGTGCTTCTTTCTGTGCATGTTGGTCTATTATCTCTCTTAGGTTTCTGTGTCAGATTGCAGAATGAATCACTTGGCACTAGACTCATGCAACAGCACATTTATCAGAGTGAGGAAGAGCAAACAGATGAAAGCTTTTTTTTCCTGTATGTTTGATGAATATTTGTATGATTAAATTATCACTGAAAACAAATGGCCTGGCATTTCTACCATGTTGTTTTTACAGTAGCTTTCATTTAGTTTCCAGGACTGAAACTTTGACGCACCCTTTGACTTTCTCATAAGATCAGATTTTATATTTCTACTTAGTGTCTCCTGATTGCTGAAATTGAAAGTATATTCTAATAGCAGTTGCATTATTTGACAGCAGCGCATTTCAGTGGTGCCATTACACACAAAACAGCACAAGTACTGTTTTGACTTTGAGTTCAAACAGTTTCATTGTCACTGACTTGCACAAATCTTTACATTGCTTTGAAAAAAAATTATTTTTGCATGCGCTAGAACAGGTTTGGTTAGTTCTGTAAAGATACATAAACATGAGAGTTGGTGTAGCCTACAAGTGGCAGGTAATGGTTACGGTTGTGCTGTGATGTCAACACAGTATATCAGGCTAAAACGCTGTAAGTCAGGTCCATATACCAAGAAATGAGTACATTGTAATTTTATTTCAAGTTGATTGAATGATCAGTTACATTACACAATTAGATTTGAAAATCAATTTTGATTAATACATACAAAGTCTAAAGAATGTAACATTACAGTATAACTAAAAAGAGATTCTTTCATAAGATGCTTTGATGTTGAGCCTGTACACTGTGTGATGTTCCACCAACACCTTTATTCACTAGCTAATGTTTTGATCCCCTGTGGATCTTCTGCAGATCAAACAGAAACAGTGACACATACTCCACAATACACCCAGATAAACATCCATAATCCCCTTCATGTGTCGCACCAGTTTTAAGCCTGCATTTTCTTTCTACAAAGAGAAGAGAAAAAGCAGGAAGTGGAGGGAAAGGAGAGAAGTGGGTCTATACTGAGAAATGCATTCAGAACTCCAAAATATAATATACATCTATCATACATATTTACATACATGTAATCCAAAAGAGGTAGTAATTACATATTGCCCCCTATAAATAAGGTTTCAGGTCCACTCTGGGTTCATACCTTTTTTATCCAAGAGGACTACCTCCGCAGTGTGATGAGCCTCCAGAAAGTGCAGGACAAAGTGATTCCCCATTGATCTTACACATTTCACCTGTATGTGCATGTTGGAAAGCGGTACAGGTGGTGGTGAAGTTGCATTAGGTGCAGCCACCAGAGTAATAGTTACAATCAGGCGTGTGACATAGGATGTGCTTGTGATCATGACTTCTGTGTCTCCAGTGACATCTCATCTACCCTCTCTTTAATCTAACTAGCAAAGTTTTTACACTGATGGACACCAGAAAGGATTACATCAGATCCTACGTACTGGTGAACTGGACTTAAGCGGTGAGTCCAAAATGGTCAAAATAAAGAAAAGTGCATTGGCTCTTGGTTATCACTGAGTACTCAGAATAAATTACAAATAAATTAAAAAACATATAGGAGCATTAAATATAATGAGATAAAATATATAGGAGCATAGGAACAATGAATCTACATGCATAATGGAACAAAACAGCAGTGGTTCAAACCCTAAGGCTCAAAGAAGACACTTAACCAGTAGATAAAGAGTAGGTGCGCCATCTGATTCAGGTTTTTCAGTTTGAGGCGGAGTCAGAGTACATGATAGCCTGGAGGTCTACTGGTTAAACGCTGCATGCAGCTCCCCTGGCCCAAAAGCATTCACCTCTTACCTCTGCAGAGCTGTCTGCATAACCATACAGCCCCAGGGAGCAGAGAGCCACAGGAGCAATGTAAAGGCAGGGGATGGGAGATTAGCCCCTGAATGGCTCCTTTTAACAGTCTAACTTACTATTCTCACTGAAGCGCCATGCCACTTGCTAACCTGCCACATGGAATTGAAAGGAAGAGTCTGACTGCAAAGCCTCAGAAAGTTATTTGATAATTTATCAAAGCATATGCCATTTTCTTACTCAGCCAGTAGTTTTTGGCATATCTCATTATTAATTTTTTAAGCAATCCGTGACAAGCTAAAGCTACCGGTTGTGAGCAACTTAAATAGTTGAAACTATAATCCTGCTGAAAGATGATTTATCTGGGTGGATGCATCCAGCAGCAGCTCTTTAGAATATTTCAACAGAACTGCACAAACATGACTATTTAGTTTAAGCAAACATTTACACTCTCTCACTTTCTCTTTCTCACTCCCTCTCTGTCTCACTCCAGTCACACAACTTTTGCAACTACTCAAATGAGTTCAGAGTCTTTCCTGTGGCAGATTTCTTGACGTCTCTTAGAAGATACAAACACCTATGTCCTCCGTGTTTAAGACCAACAAAAATATGTGTATAAAATAAAATAAAAATGTAGAATTTCATTCATTACATCTGTAGTGAGCTCTCTGATGCTGGGTGTTTTTCAGTAATAGATATTGTCTTGTTAGCATTAAGGGAAGTCAGGCCAACAAAACATACACAAAGCAATACACACAGTCTGACATCAAATACCAATACACAGGCTCCTCTTGCCTTCAGGGTCTGTTTTTATATCAGTATTAGAACATTTTTCGACATGTCTATGTCTGTGCATATGACTTATCAGCTCAGCACTTCTATATCAAGGGAGAGACTGATTGGCAAAGATGTTTCTGATGTTATGAATTTGCATGGCAGAGATCCTCATAGAACCAGGGACCAGATTTCACCTTAACCTACTGTACATTTCCAAGTAACAGAGGAACAACTTGATAATCAGTGTTAGCTCTACACCTGTTTTGCGTAGAGCGAAACACCAGCCAGGTGTCAAGCAAAGTACATCACATCCTCCGATCCAGCCCCTCTGCAAATAAATCATTAAGCAGGAGTTCTGCTGAAATTACCAGGAAGGAGGACTGCACCATGCAGCACAGTGGGAATGCCACTGAGTTTATTCTCATGCCTGATGACAGTTTGTTCTGTATCAGTGGATGTGCAGTATTTTCTCCTGTAGCCAGAGACAACAGAGGCCTCTCTCTGCTGCCTAATCTGGGATGTCGCATGGATGTACAGGGGTGCAGGGAATGAGGATGATGCTCAATTATTAATAACAGCTCATTTGGATGTTACATCATTGATATAATATAGATTTATTTATTGGGATGTACTGTGGGTTCAGACAAACAGAGGAGGGCTTCATCAAGTTTTTATTTTATTATGAATGGATCAGTTATAGGTTGCAAATAAGCATGGTATTGACGAATTGTGTGCACGTTCACAAAGTTGAACATTTGAATGTTTTATATTGTTTAGAAGCATTTCTCAATATGAACTTAAACTTTTTCAAAACTCTTCACACAATTAACACAGCAGCACTCAACTGATATAAAACTAATATATTCAAAAACCTAATTGGCAAAAACTACATCTTACTACATTTTACTTTTCCTTTCATTTGATGTATTTTGTAATTACTGTATGCCAAAAATGGAATAAAGCACACTGAAGTGTTATTGAAGCATTTGTATGATTCATTTCTGTAGTACATTCTATAAAGAGGTGCCATTCTGTTTTGTAATAGAAAGTTTGTTAAAAATTAAATCTATATATTTCTTATATTGCCAGCCAAAGAACAAAGAATTACTTAGGCTAATAACAAAAGAAAAAACTATACGGAGGAAAAACTAGAGAGCACAGAATCATTAACTACTGCTACAACAGAAATAAAATGGTCCATCTGCCGGAATGCTACTGGCTGTGTTTTTTTTAGGTCACTGTGTTATGAATGACAAAAAGTGATGGGAGAAAACCAGTGCTTGTGTTTTGGTGTAATGATCTGATTTTGGACATGCATGCAGTGTTTTGAAAGTTTGTGGGAATTAAATTAACTGTTGGTGCAGACAGTTGTGTGGAGAGTTTTTAAAAAGTGAAAAGTGCTTGTAACCAAATGAAAATAAAAAGAAAAAAAGAAAAATGGAGTAACTGCCACTTTTAAAATGATAAAAAAAAGCAATACAGGTGCCGTCACAGCTTCTCCTCAGGCTGTTAGTCTCATCTAGTTTGTTTACCTAAAGAGCTCTCCATGTGAATACGGCCTGGAGTCATGACAAAGTACGCCTTTACAGCGACCTCCTTCATTTGGACACACCCTGTCTTTCAGAACTGAAATGTCGTGAAGGTGCTGCGTCCCAATAAGTCAAACTCTCACTACTCGGAGGCAACAAGGCATCTCAGAGCTGAGAGTGGAGAGAAGAGCTGGGTATGACAACAAGTGCATCCTCACCTGAAGGATAACACACACCGGGCAAAACAGAGGACCGAGGCGCTTGGTCTACCTTTTCACCTGTCGTCAGCTCAGGGGAAGAATCAGACAAGGCTGCGTAGGAGCTTCAGCAGCTGAAATCACCTGTTACACACCCTGATCAGGTAAGACTGCAGCTCAGACTGAGGCAGAACACACTGCTGCTACTTTGAGTCCTGCTCTTATTACTCCTACCACCAAAACTCCAAATGCTGCCTGCTATCACTGATACTTCTAGTACTACAACCATTACTACTACTATTACTACATCTGGTACTGCTCCTCCTACCCCTATTACTCCTATTACTCCTAAAACAACTACTATTTCTACTAGTACACATTGTAATACCATCCCTATTCCTACTGCTATGATTACTATAAATATTATTGCTACTATTACTATTACTACCACTACTTTTGCTGTCACCACTACTCCTAATATCATTACTACTGCTACTAGTTTAACTTTTACTTACTGTGATTATTATTATTAATACTACTGTATATCTACTACCACTACCAGTACTACATGTAGTACTGCTATTGATAATGACAATAATAATGAAATTGATTTGTGTATAATATGTTTTTCTTGGCAAAACATTATTTATAATATTGGGGTTTCAAACAACAGTGCACACAACAGCTGACAATGGATTGTATTTATACACTTGCAGAGTTCAGCTGTGGTTGACCTTTAACACACACACACACACACACACACACACACACACACACACACACACACACACACACACACGCACTTGTTTGCATATATGTTTGCATTTGTGGGGGTTTCAGAGTGAAAAGGAGAGAGAGAGAGGGAAATGTCACTATTATGTTTCTAACAGAACACACAATTTTGCATTTTTTACACTAAACACCAATTCATCAGCTCAACTAGTTTAGTCTTTGAAGTTTTAGAAAACTTAAGATAATTTAAATAGCCTTATATCCAAATAAATCAAAATACTGAGGTAGAAACCCGGACAATAATGTGTATGTCTGTGTATGTGTGTGTGTGTGTGTGTGTGTGTGTGTGTGTGTGTGTGTGTGTGTGTGTGTGCGCGCGCACGCGCAAACACACCCAAGCCCACACACAAATAGGTGTGCAGAATACATATTATATAGATTAAACAGATAGACACATATAGGCGTGTTATTAAGCTTTTGTCAGGGAGCATTAATGACCAAACCTTTTCATATCAACTAAATGCCTT
>OMKZ01033905.1:0-13989 GCA_900302535.1 Neoniphon sammara | reverse complement strand
TATGTCATTCGGAGCTAAGAGAGGGGTTGTCAGCGGCAGCTCAACTTGTTTTTTCAGTGCTCTCTTGCTCACTGTGATGAAACTTAAGTGATTTCTAGAAAGAATGTCGCACGGAGCAGTCGCTCACTAGATATGACTTCACAGGAGATTTCACTGCCCCTGTTTGTTCTCAACTGTTCCATTTACTTTAACAGGATCTCTTCTGTCTCAGATCAAGAGTGACATGACCGAACTACAACTATATTGTAGCTACAGTGGCTGTCTGCCCCGCAGTCTTGTGCATTAATGAAAAACATGATTTGCTTAGCATAATTTATGCTTCTGTGCGACGCATCCAACTCAAAGTGACAGAAGTAGCACATGAATGAAGTCATAGTGTCACGTAACTCCAAGTTAAACAGAGTTTTTGTGTCTGTGTTATTTGTTTAGCATTTGCGGTTGCTCCTCTGTTTATAGTAAGGCTTAAGTCTGTCTGTCCTTATCAGTGCAGTGGTTGGGACCAGATTACGGAGCAGAAACAATGGCTGGTTTTGTATGATTAGGCTTTAATTGGTGAAACAAAGAGCCTCTTTAGCACAGTGCTACACACAGGAAAGACTGGCATAAAAACCCATAGATAACTAGCAGGAAAGAACATGGAATCATTGCGGTCTATATGAAAGGGTTAGTGAGCATGAACCCGGTCCTGCTCAATTGATTGATTGTGTTCGCTGGAAGGAAAAGGCGAGCGAGGCCGACGAGAGCGAGGGCAGGATAGCGAGAGTGATAAAGAACAGCAGGGGGAAAAGAGAGAGAATTCCTGTGTGCTGTGAATGAGGTCATCTGGTCGGCTATGAGGAAGGTCACTGACCCCTCCCTCGCCTCTATACACCAGTCCTCTGTCTCTGCCCCCCCCTCCCTCAGTTACAGATAACACAATGGGCCTTTGTGTTTAATGGGCCAGACGCACACTGGGTCATTCCCAGAACCAGTCCACATGCAAGTACACACAGACACATATAAGGGCTGCCTCTTTTTCCACTGAGCCCATTGCAGGAGAAATAGGATATAATTTGGGTTGCACAATATTGAGAAATAATTACACTGTAGGGCTCAATGCTATAGGAAAAAAAATCGTGCAATTATCTTGACACATTGCATCACAATTGCAATTGCGATGTGATTAACGATTTTAATGGGTATGGTCATTTTTGTATCATAATTTTCATTTTCGCTGAAATAAATATTAAACTGATCATAATTTGATTTTTGTAGTGGTGTGTACCAAATAAACATGTTTTCTTATGTCTGGAGAATACAGTTTGTAGGCCAAGGCATCTTTTACCCTTAGAAAAAAATTGCAGTTCCTGCAATTTGGATCTTGTACTCACCATATTGTGATAATTTTTTTTATTACATGTTCAGTTCTATTACATTCTGACTATTTCGCTGAATAATGCAGTTGCAATATAAACTGTGATACAGTATACAGATTTGTCAATATTTGAGAAACAGTTTTAGCAAAAACACAGATTTGCTATGTTTGAGTACAGTTTTTTTTTCTTTTTCTATTTTTCTTTTCTTTTTTTCTTTTTTTTTTTAAGTATGCAGTTTAATTTATAGGCCAGAAACTGTACACCATGTTTAGATGTTCATTTTGAGCACTTCCCACACTAATAAAATAACTGCTAAAATATTTTGCCATTTGGAAATTAAACTAGTTCATATTGCTACATTCAGTTGTTTTTCTAATTACTTTATTTCAAAACTTTTATGGCTCAGAAATAATAAATAGTGAATTAGGTGTTGTCATCTCCTTGATTGACAGCTTTATATATGATGTGTGAAGAGAGCTTTCTGCTGCAGCACTAGGCAGGCGGCATGACACGTAATGCAGATTACAGAGCAGAAGTTTTTATCAATGTGCGTTCATGTTAAAAACTCAAGAGATATGTGCCCACCAGCAGACAATCTGCCACATGCTGGCCGTTGCTGCATAAGATAACTACCAAATAGACTGACGCTGCTGCAGCGCACTTTAACCTCAACTTCCACCAGTCCTTTTGGCTCTGTCGTTCTAGTGGAATGTTGCCCGTAAAGGAGTTACAAGGTGCTGTTTTATCGCTGTGTTGGATAAGATTATAGCTGTCTCTTGTCTGTCATGTATAATTTCCTGTGAGACGTGCCAGGGCAAGCCCACCAGTGAAGATGATATTTTACTTTAGCTTTTGTTTACTTTTTGTAATTTTTTTTTATTATATTTAAATTTTTTTTCATTTCATTTTCAGCTATTTTTGCAAATAATTTGTGCACTGGATTGTGAATTGGCTATACATTTTAAGCTTAAGCTATATGAGAAAATGAATACATCCAATTGGAAGCATGTGGATTTATTAATTATAAAGGTGTTTTACAATAAATAACACATGAGGATGTTGGGTAATTTGGCGTCCTGTAGGGATGGGAAGAGGCAGCTGGGCTAGACGGTGTGTATACACAGTGGGGGAGACAGGTGTGGGCATCAGCGAGGTGCCAAGGTGCCAGCTGTTGTTGCCACCTTAAGGTTGAAGAATAGTCTGCCAAGAGATGGACTTGTCTCTCTCTGTCCCTTCTAATCCTTCTCTCCTCTCCTGTGCCCCTCCCCTCCTTTCCTGGAGAGTATTTTGTCTGACACGAGTTCAGGCTGTTTGTGACGGGAGCTCTTCCTGCTGCCGTATTTTTATTGAGCGTCTGACACTTTCGATGAACCAGACCCCAGCTTTATCCCCGCTCCTCCTCCCTCATCACCATGTATAAAATCCCTCTCACTGTGTCTGTCTGGACCCCTCCCCACCTCCCACTCTGGCATACACATCGCTTGCTTTCTCACTCTCTTGTCTTTCCTCTCTCTCTCTCTCTCAAACATGCACACAGTATTCTCATCTGTTTATTTTATATTGCCATCCATTTTGTCCGAGACGTGATAGATATTGTACTACTCACTATGAGTGTTCCGTCGTTGTCATGGTGTTTTCCAAAGGAGGAAATCAGTATCTGTTCTCCCAAGGGAATGACTCATTTTTCCTGGCTTTGTCTTTTTACCCATTTATTTTGGCAGAGGGGCTCTACAGCTCCTCTGTCGTCCTCATTTTTCCCTCTTGTCTTTCTATTTCATTCTCTCATCTTTTGCTCCCTTTCTTCCATATATATTTTTTAGTTCTTCCTCTCCTCTTTAGCTCCGTCCCCTGTTTCGCCCACTTCTGCCTCTCCTCTCCTCTTTCATCTGTTTTCTCTCTCACATTTTCCCTCTCTCTCCTCGTGTGTGCATGTGTTGTGCGAGTATATGTGTGGCAAAAATCCAGCCTCGGGGCTACATCGCCTCTTTCATGTGAGGACCAGTGGTGACATTAAAGGCCCACAACGCAGCCTGTCGGTTTGCATCAGACAGCTCTCCCTGTCTCTCCGCACTCAGGAAGCTACCAGGCGCTCGCTTCTCCGCGCGTTCACACACGGGCTTGTATGTTGGGAGAATAACATGCCAGTACAGGCTGCCAGCGATCATGCGCACACATACACTCGCCCCTAAATCCTCACACCCAAGCGCTTAGAGGCAGATCTTTGGTTAAAGGCTTAAGTAGGGTGAAAGCTTGGTTAATGACAGTTGAGTCAGCGATGAAGGCTGCTCACTCGCTGTTTTTTTTCCTCCCTTTCTCTCTCTGTATGACATTGTAACCTACTTGTTTTAGCCTCAAACATTCCTGCTTTTAAATGCTCTAAATGGTGCATTCAGCTTAAAATGAGGCAGACAAAACAGATTAACGGAACAGTCTCCAGGTAGCAGACACCCAGACCAAACAAATACAGACCCAGAGATGGACTCCTCTGATGATGGGATCTGGAGAGCCTATTCCTCCTTTCATTGTCTTTCCTTCAAGGCGGGCAACCACAATTTTTGGAAGTGTCCCAGGCACTGAGAAACAATTTCACCATCTCCACCAGAGCCAGCATTGTTTGTTGTTCATAGAGAGACAGTATAAACTAGTTTGACAGAGAAGTACAGGCCAGACACTTGTTCACACGCTACCACTCCCTGGATACTTGGCCCAGAACAATCGAGATAAGTTCTGGCAGAGGCCCATGCATATCCATCCAGATATTTAGCACTTTTTTTGGTGTCTAATTTGTATTGTACAACCGTAGGCGTTTGAAGTGCTAACATTCAGATCCTGGAAAAACGGTTAAGTCAGGCTGTGAAGAGAAGGAAAAGCAGACACAAAGAACAACAGCTGTGATGTGCGAGTCTCTGTGTTGTCACACCCAGGGACAGCGGCAGAGTGGCTGCTGGACTGGAACTTTAGACGGTAGCTACAAGCCCCAGCAGGCCTGGTGCCTGGGAAGGAAATAGCAATTGACACATACACACACACACACACACACACACACACACACACACCACACGCACGCACCCTGTGATGTAACCTGTTTGTCTGCCTGTGTTCATGTCTCAAGTCTTTCCCTTTCTGTAGACCAGCATGTGATTTTTCATATTGCCCTATAGGTGAATGAGAGGTTGTGGGTGATTGTCTCTCACAGCGGATTGAGGATGTAAATTGTTATTACAGTTGCATCCACTTGTCGCTCTCTTTGCCTCTCTCTCTCTCTCTCTCTCTGTTTTGTGGTATTGGTGCTTCCTTGTTGTCATTGAGTGACCTCATTTTGCTGATAATGAGAGGGAAAGGAATGCGGTTGTTCCTCATTCTCTCACTCTCCACCTACTCCCATTAAATAAAGAGGACATACTTTCCCCCCCTTCTTTTTCAATCTGTTAGTTGAGCACGCTGCTGTCACTACCGCACTTCTGGCTGACTCCCGCTGCTACCAGCTGTTCCTCGGCCAAAAATCACTGTAGAGTCACTGTTGATATAAGGAGCTTTGCCTTACTTCACTAAGATTTACAGTTAAAATACAGCCCCTGTCTTATCCTCTCTCTGGGTTAGCATTTGACAATGTTTAACTGTGATGACGGTCTGAATATCTTCAGCTTTCACTTGATGTTGCATGTCTCATCTGTAGTGGCCATTTTGTGCCCTTTGCATTAACCATTCACTTTCCTGGAAGCAAGCCTTACAGACACACAGAACATACGATCATGCCCTATCCTGTGTATCTAGATTATTTTCAAGCACTGGAAGGATGGTCAAATGGATCACAGGGGACAAAGACAGAGGATAGATCATGCTTTCTTTAACTGAAGAGGGAGAAAATGATATAACATAACATCCCCTCCTCCTCAGCAGTTTGGTCTCTATGGTTACAGGGGCGGGACAGGAAGCAGAGCACTGGTTATCTTCTACTGTCACATTCAGAGCCCTTCCTTCTTCCCCTTCCTGCCTCGCTTCCTCCTCTGACAGCTGGACCTTTCCTGCTATTGTTGCATGACGGAGTGGGCAGGGGAGGGGGGCGGAGAGAGCTGAAATGTGTTTAAAACATTTATAGTGCTCTACAGTTTCAGGACCACGCAAACCACAAACACTTGCATTCATTTCTGTGGTTGTAGTTGGTGTCCTTGTCAGTACAAGTGATGTGTCCTCTTTGTCTTTGCTTACATCCTAACAGCAGCCAGTCTGCCTAGTGACAGGAAGTGTCATTCTGCCCTGGCCCATGGGCAGAGGACAGGCATCCCCCTTTCCCATAGGTCAGAGGAGATGGTTCCAGGGCTGCAGTAAAAACAAAAAGAGGCCAAGGACTGCCGTCCCCAGTCAAACCCTCCAAACACACATACACACACCATCAGACTGCATCCTGACTCTCCATCCTGTTATTCTCCCCTTTGCTTATCTCCTACTCTCACATCTTGATGAGCTCGCAGCATGCATCCTGCGCTCCATTTTTGCATGCCATCTCCTGCATTGTTGTGGGATGTGTGCCTGTGCGTTGAGTGTGTGCACATTTGTGGGAGTACGCCCGGGGCCATCGTGGATAAAATGGCTTGTGTCTCTGTGTGTATGTGTATGTGCTGCATGCACGTCTGCCGACACACTGAATAAAGAGTAAATGGGTTAAAGCAGAGCGAGACAGGGAGTTTTGAGTAGCACGCCGCAGCACAACTCAGGTTCTACTTTTGTTTGTCTGCTGGATTTCACTGGCAGGTATAGTCTGTGAAATGAGTTCCCCCAAGATGCACAAGAACCAGCAGTCTGATTGTTTGCACGCATGCCTATGTTCATGCTGTGTGTGTGTTTGTGTTCATACTAATTAATCCACCAGTTTTACTGAACCTGTCACAACTCTGCACCCCTTTTTAAATACATATGTACATCATTGTGCACACAGACTGTATTTTGAGGAACTGAAAGGTGGTCTTCCTCTTCATATCATAGCCCGGTTTAGCCTGCTATTTCTTTTTCTGCGACTAAGTATATCCTCTCAAATTTGTGAAACCATTTTCAGCTTATGAGGCTTGCCTCTTAAAGCCAGCCTGTTAAATGACTATCGCTGTGCCTTCCAATTTAACGCTACATATCGCTCCCCCTTTAGATGGCAAAAGCAGCAGTAAAATAGCCTATCTTTGCTTGGTATTTTAGAAGGAGCCTGAGTCTGCAAATGTGTGCATTAGGATGGCTGTTTCAGCTGAGCTAGGGTATTGGGCTACTTTAAAAGGTGAATCGAGGAGAGAGGAAGAATTAGCAAAGAGCTCTAGCTTGTACTGTACTGGATTAAAATTTTTACGATGGCTGAATAATTAGCAGTGTTATGAAACTTCTCTGAAAGTGAGCTTTAGCAGTCCACACCTAGCTCCCCAAAGGTGCGTGTCAGGGAATAGGCTTCTGAGGTGTGTGAGCAAGGGAGAGATAGAAAACACACTTTCTGTAGCTTTCCGGTTTACTCACTCACCCTGGGGTGCCTCCCACAAGTGTAAGTGTGTGTGGGTGTGCATGCGCTCAGAAGTTTCACCCCAGGATCCTTTCTAAAGTCCCCCCACGCGGAGAGTAATGAACGTTGACCCCCTGCGGCAGCCATTAAGAGGAGGCCATTATGGTTCAGCATTGAGCCAGCCCTCCCTGCCTGTTTCACCTCACTCTATGGCAGACCCCACTGTGTGCACGAAACTGGCGCTCCCATGGCTCATTGAGCCGCCAGCGTGCCCCCCACCAGCACACAGCCCCATAAAGCAGTTCCACATCATCAAATGTGATGATCCTTCTTTCTAATTTTAGTCTGAAGTCTTAATAGCTCTGCAGATACACTGTCTGAAACACTCTGTTCACTGCTGGGCTAGGATGGCATGATGATGAGAGCGAGGCACAAAGATTTTACTACAGTCTTTTTAAGGAATGATCTTTCTAACCTGATAGTAAAAGGTAAAGGTGAATGACTAACCATCAGTTGTTGAGCACTTTTATCTATAATGCCTTAATCAGATCTTAAACATTTCATGTCATTTGGACCCCCCCGTAAAATATTTGGGATTATTATTTTCGCTATGATCGTGCTGCTTTCCTACTGCCCGACTTCCCCTGCCCATTGTTTTGGCTCCAGCTGGACAGGAAATAATATTTCTGGACTGGACCATGCCCTAACTTAGTCTGCTCACTTCCCATCGTCTTCAATCCTTCTCTGTTTCACTCTTAGTCTGTCCCTCTTTCCCTCTCCCTGGTTCTCTATATTCTTTTGTTGCTTCCCTTCCGCTCTCCCTTACCCCCGGTCTCTCTCCCCTGGTCTGCGCTGTCTGTTTGCTTTGTCTAATCACCGCAATAACATACTGTGACACGTTCCAATGCCACATCGCCACCATTGCTGCCAGCAGCCACATAAAGCCACATTCAGTTTGGCTCATCTCGCCCCTCCCGTGTGCAGTCAGCAGCAACATGAGCCCCAGAAAACACATATACCACAAACTATGGTCAATGGCTTTACAGATAGCCATTCTTGGCCATCATTGCTTTCTTCTTTTAGTTTGCATGTAGTTAGGGGTGCAGTCAGAATGTATGAAGTAAACTTTGACATCCCTTCTACAAATGTTTCAGCTGTGATTTGGGATGTAATGATAAATTTAACTCACAGTTAGTTTTAATACATAATACTGGTCTCATTATTTGACTTTTTTTTTTAAAGATATTTTGAGCGAAATATGAAGAAAACTATCCCCTTTCTGTGAGGGAAACAAAGCTGCAAACTATGTAGAGGGTTGCTACTGGTTTCTGTATGTTAATTTTAAAACTGTTTGACCTCTTTAATGGCATTAAAATCACTTTGAAAAAAGGGATTTTTTTGTAAACAATATTTAAGACTCACACAATGTATATGACGCAAATTGTCATGGTAAAGTAGTTCAGCCAGGAAAGGGCAGCTGGGTGTTGAGGTAATTTTTGTTTTTCCTGTCTCCGTCATCAGGTTGAGTGTGAAGTAGTGGGTAGTTCATCAAGCTGTAGAAAAGGTACAGCGCTATTTCCTGCTTGTGTCCTGCTGTATTTGTTTAGCAGATTTTCTGAGGCAGTCCCCCACCCCCCACCCCACTCACTCCAGGAGTGTTATTTCTGTGGGTTCTCTCTCAGGAGAGCCTCACGCACAAATACACAAGCTCATTAGCTGTGTGTATGTGTGTGTGGTAATGTTTAGTTGGGTGCTTGGTTTTTATGTGTGTATTGTATGAGCTTTATTTTGTGTGGGGACGCGTACAGTCCTGTGCGTTGTGTGCAATCGTTGTCTGTGTGTCTGTCGGCATGTGTGTGTTTTCAGGCAGCTTCAGCTCATTATTGATGATCAGAGAGCGGAACGTGCTTCTTTCAGGGAGGTAGCTGGCTAGGATATAAACACACACACACATAGACACAGCTAGCTTAGACTTTGTCCCACACCAATTTGTATGCTTTTGTGTTTGTCTCAGACAGGGAGTGTGCTACTGTGTGTAAGTGTGTGTGCAAGCATTTTTTTGTTCTAGAAAGCATCGACCATCCATTCCCAATTTGGATGGAACCGTATTTCGTCTATGTCTTGGCTCGCTGTTTACCGAGGAGATGGGTAAAAGTGTGTGTGTGTTTACCTGGCACAGGGGGGAGAGGATCCAGAAACCTTGTTACGCCAATCGTTTATTTAGTGGCCTATCTGCTTAAAGACCTGACGCTGGAGCTTTTTTACCCAGGCTGCCTTAGGAGAATCCCTCACACACAACGTTAATCTCTCCCTTTGGCTGCCAGCAAACTGCACCGTCATTTCTTTCTACAGCCGTTTAGACCTCTCAGCCTGTGTGGGGGCCAGCAATTATATCCACATCGTGTCAGGGTTGGGGAACTGTGTGGATGAGCTGCTGTGAAGAGCTAAGGTGCATATTTCAGAAATATTTTAAACTTGAAAAAATGAGATAACCACCATTTCACAGCATTAAATTCTGGCACCTTATGAAGGATAATAGCAACAGTAAAGTCCTTGATTGGCAAAATAGCATTTTCACAGACTGGACTTTTTGTGTTTCTGTGTGTTTATGTTTGTATTTATATATGTATATATAATGTTTCCCCCCCAGATGGATATCTTTTGTATATTAGTTTTGAAACAGTATTAGCATAATTTCTTAATTAGTCCCTCCCGTGAAAGTGTAAAAGAGGACTATCAGTTCAACTGAAGGAGTTAGCCTTTTGCCGTTAAAGAGGGCTCTCCCGTCTGATATTTTGTCCAAGTCTTTATTACATGTTATTTTTAACCACACTGCAAACCAAATTTTCCCTTATGGGATAATAAAGTGGAAATTGATATGTATATAAACATGAATGACTCTCCTCTTAAGCTAGCATTAAACTTTCCATATCTACAGGCCTCTGTATGTGTTTATATTTCATAATCTTCACTTTTCCTCATACTACTTTTATGTGTCTTTCCTGTGTGTACATTTTAACGCATTCAGTGGTAGCAAAGCAAAAGTGAGAATCTCATTACACCACATACCCAATACCCTGTGCCTGTGACACAAACTTGAAACCAGAGACACTTGCGGTTAGAGAGACTGCACTGTAACTAGAGGATTCCACGTTTGATGCCCCACACTCCCAGCTGTGCTTGCCCTGCTGATGTGTGCTTGAGAAAGATATTGAATCCCTGAGGTCTTACAAAGTGTGGTTGACCCTGCATTCGTGCAAATAGATGGAATTTTACCCCTCACATCAATCATGAAAAAGAAGATACAGCCTAGATGTGGAGCTTTGAGCGAAGAGGATGGGCAAAGAATTTTGAAACTTTTACATTTGCTAAGTTTCATATGTTTTTATTTGTTCAGAATCAGATGAAAGAGTGAATGGTCTTTAATGGAAATATAACTTTTCCTGTGACAGCATGTTTCAAACCTGAAGCCGATAGTCCCCTTGTAAGAATTCAAATACATATGCCATCCTTAACTATGCTGATATATTACAGCATACTCATTAACAGCAGTGGAATAGTTTGTGCATGAACATCAAAGGAATGTGCAATGTAGGCCTACTGTTAAATCAAAGATTAGGGAGTAAAAATAAGACAGAAGCGTTAGGAAACGACAATTTTTTTCCCCTCATGAAGAGAGAGGGGGAGAGAGGCAGCTGCGAGTCGACGATAAGCTCTAGAAATGCATACGTTTTCATGGCTCAGTCACCCCTACCAACGCACGCTATACCCCTGTTCTCCGCTTTAAAAGAAACCCCCGTCTTTCATATGCTTGGGCTGCCAAACCCCCAAACTGTTGAAGTGGAGTGTCGCCTTGGATAAAGTCGTCTGTGGCGTGAATAAAGGGAAGGAATGCATTAAACACCCAAATCCTTTCGCCTGCAACGGTTAGCCAGGCTTTGTGATTGCTAAAGTGCACGGCTTTAAAGTGGAAAGGCTTGTACCTTGCCTCAGTCTTGTCTCACTCAGCACCAGCACATGGAGGTATATCTGCGATTGGCCCCACTAGTTGGACCCCACCTCAAACTTTTTAACATCTATATTTACCTCTCACTCTGCTAAGTTCCTACCTCCTTCTTTCGCCTGTTTTAAAGATATGTGTGTGGTGGCATGCAGGAAAGATGGGATGACTTGACGACTGCATGGTTTTGATCCTAAAACACTCATTCAGCTTTTCTGCAAAGTTGAACATTTGATAATTTTAGCTTTAAGTTTAATTGGTGTTACGCTCCATCCGTTTCAGGTGCCAGGTATTATCAGCCTAATACCAGGCATCACAAGGCATCCAAAGCTGCTTTACTGAGGCAAGCTGATCATACTGATTACTCACCCATTACATTTCTTTCACGGGCTTGCTCTCTCTCATTCACAGCACACCTAGAGACTGATGCACGCTGCATGGTCAGGAGGACGTTTTGCTATGAGCTACAGGGCGAGGGCATAGCAGTTAAAGCATCCTTATGGAACAGGTCTATTTTGGGCCTCTTAATGGGTTAGTTCCCATTCTCTGGTGGGATAGGCCTAGCTGGCCGATCTTTGCTGGTCTTAAACCTGATTACATTAGCTCTTTTTGGACTCCCCTTCATCTCTCTCTTTCTCTCCCTCCCCTCCATCTCTTCACTCCCTCTTTGATCTCTCCTCTCCTCCCCTCCATTCCCCAAGTTTGTCCTCACACTGTGTTTACACTCATTAGATCATGTTAGATCAGAGAGGGCCGCAGTCAAAGAAAATATTCTTCCCTCATTTGGCTATTCTTTCTTCTTGCGCCTTTTCTCTCCCCAGATCAACCTCTTGCACTCTGTACTTCTACTCCGGTAGTGCCGCTACTAGTTGATGATGTTTTCGGCATCAGACTGAGTAAATAAATAAAAAGCTTCCCTTTCCCCCGGTGCTGTGTTCACAGAGGCAGACTCTGTCAAAGATCACTCACACAGATGAATAGGTACATGTAATGCACTTGTATTTTTTCCTCTACCTTCCTTGCTATCTCTTTCTCTCTTGCACACACATACACACACGCTCACTCAGACACTTTTTTGACTCTATTTTTACTACTTCGCTTAGGCCTAGTTTTCCTGTGGCATACCCAGGGGTAGGGGTCTTTGTGCAGGTGAAAATCTGATCTCAAACTGCTCAGTGCTGCTGCTCCTGGTGCGTCCTGGCATGACGGAGGAAATGAGCCTGATGGAAATCAACAACAGGCGGTGGGGGAAGTTAAGCCAGCAGTATACTTCAAAAGACGTAAGACGAAACTAAGAAAAAACACCCCGGTGAACACGTCCTGGAACACCACGTGCAGTTTACTCTGCAAGAACTGCATTTCTTTATATAACACTCCATGTCGTTAGAGGGCACTGACTGGTTGCAAGTGCCCTGAGAGCCACCTTGACCCTGGAAATGCACCACCACAACACAGAACAGCAATAGCTGGACACACCCTAAACAAAGAACTTATTCATCTCCTCCATTTCTGTATTTTATTTTTTTTTTAACAGTGATAATACTTTTATAAAGGAAACAGTAGTGGAAATACAGACCACAAGACAAGTTCAGCTGTGGTGTCATGCACAAAGAACACCAAAAGAACATGAAACACTGCATCTTGCAAGACGTCTTTTTGCCCTGAAAGTTTGACTTCTTATGAAGTATACTGCCCGCTTTAAGGTCAGGAGTGCTAGGTATGCAGGCTTTTGTGGGACGCTGCCTTTCAGCTTCTCCCAAGTTACTGAGCCCTTGTGTAAGCGTCAGAATACTTCACATAGCTGACATCAGTATAAATTTGCCATTTTGGATTTGATAAGCCAGGGTGTTATTCTCGCCTAAATGTTGGATTTGGAATCTTTAGTTAATAATGACAGGCTTGTATCTGAGGATTTGGTGTTGGGCCTTAAAGTATTCACTTGGTCACAGTAGTTTTGACATATATTTAAGCCTGGACGATGTACTGACATACTCCAACATCACAGCATCCATATCGTACATCTTCTTCCATTTGCTGATCCTTTACCTCTCTTTAATGCTTCAACTTGCAAGTCGACAGCGCCTCTAGGCCCAACAGCCTCCATCTGACCACACTTTAATTCTTGACTCTCAACCCACAGCCAGTTCCTCTCCCATATTCCTCAGTCGGCCGCCTCTCAAGCCTTGCTTCCTTTCATTTTGCTCTCCCTCATCGTTCCCTTGGGCTACCTACCTCTCTCCATCGTTTTCCTACGTCAAGATGAGAGGAGATGAGGAGAAATCTTCTCTTTATCTGAGCTCACACAGGGCAGATAGGGCTCCGCTGCCATGGACTGTGACATTTTCTTTTTTCACCACAGATTGGAGAAGAAAAGGGCAGAAATGGAAAGAAACAGAAAGAGAGAGGGATGAAGTGAAATGTGTTTTAACTTAACGTGGAAGCAGGGAAGAGCAGCTTGAGTCAAACAGAGTCAAGGAAGTACTTTGTCCTCTTTTAGCAGTGTGGTCATCATTTTTCGTGTTTCCCCTATCTCTCTTTCCCTTCCTACCTGTCCTCCGATCTCTTCTCAAGGTCAGTGTTTGTTTCCTCCTGTTAGATATCCGAGTAAAGAGCTGAATGGAGACATTATCCTCTCTGACCAGCTGAGTGTGTGTGCGCACGCATGTATGTGTACAGCCTACCCACAGGTAAATAGACAACCCTCACAGGGAATTGTGGTGTGTGTCTGTTTTGAGTTTGCTGAGTCAGGTCTTGGGCGACACACTACCACTGAGCTGAGAGATGGCTAAGGGGGAGGAACAGGATGCATTACTGCCCACAAAGCCTCATCATATAATCCTTAAGCATGGATGCACACACTCGCTAATTGGCGACTTCCCCCACATATGTAGTGTATATGAATGTGACTCGTCTAATGCAAGAGCTGCAGGAGGATTCTGATTTGATGGGCTCCTCTACGCCACACATTTTTATTGTCTTTCCTTGCCTGTTCTTTGTGAGATAGTGATCCTCCATCTGCCTCCCTCTTCTCTTTCATACCAAATCAGTCTTTTTTTCATGTGCTGGGGTGGACAGCTAGACAAATGATTTTTTCGGTCGCGCGAGGCAGGGGGTAATTTTTAGGTGAGCGCAGCGCTTCAGAAAAGACTTGCCGCACT
>OMKZ01033902.1:0-10271 GCA_900302535.1 Neoniphon sammara | reverse complement strand
AGAGGAGCACTGCTGAGAGGGAGGTGCTCGTTTAGCTAGGAAAGGTTTATAAAACATAATGAGAGGTGTATATCATTGGGCAATTTTGTTAATTGAACAGTGTGTGTGTGTGTGTGTGTGTGTGTGTGTGCGCACGTGAGTTCAGGTGACAACACTGGACTCTTCACATCATTCAGTGTGTCATCAAACTAGTTCAAGGTGCCAAGGAGTGATTGAGTGGAATAAGCACCGAGGTTACTAATGTTAATGAAAACTAACAAAAAAACAGAAAGGTGTGAAAAAACATTTTTGTTAACTGAAATTAAAATAAAAATGAAGCTTTACAAAAAATTATAACTAACTGAAACTGTATTGTGTTTATAAAACTAACCAAAATAAACTAAAATTATAGAGAAAATGTCTTCAGTTTTCATCTTTGTCAGTTTCTTACATAAACAGCACGACCTGCATCTCAAACGCAGAATTACACACATTTTGCACTTGAGGCTACATCTTGTGTGGACTATCCACATGTTTGTGCACATCTGTCTACACTTTATCTACTGTTGTTGTTGCTGTTGTAAACTAAAACCTCCCACAGCCAATTCAGCCAATCATTATTTAACATCAGAATCAGAATACTTTATTCATCCCCATGAGGAAATTGAGTCAGTTGTAGTTGCTCCCATTGTAGAACAATAGAATAGGAAATCAAAATATTAGACAATGTAAAATATGTAGAATATATGTACACTATATACTCTACTATACTAATAGAAACAGGGAATAAGAAATAACAAACATGTTAGGGAATGTAAAAATATGTACACAATGTGGGTTGCCAGGTAGCATGACAAAAATGAAGCCTAATGTGTGAAGTAGATCAGACTGCCTGTCAGTCTCACCATCAGGCCAGGGGAGGCTTCTACCTGGACCACAGACAATTTCATGTCAAATAAGCCATATAACATTCAAATTAACAGCAACCAAACAAGCCTCTCCATAACAGATAAAACATGCAGCTGTTGCACTGAATCCAGGGCTGCAGTGGAAACATTTGTCAACCTTTTATTCTGCAAATGTGTTTCTATCAAACTGCACAAAAAGAGTTGATGGTTAGAAATACAGTTTTGATGGACGGAGCCTCTCTTCCACAATACTTTTATTCATTTCTGATTTTGGCTACAGCAACACAGTTCTCAAGCAAGTGCGACAGGCTTTACGGCCCAAATGACTCATGTTGTTGCCATAACAACTGAGCATAATTGCCATGCTTTTGCTGTATTAGTGAAATGAACATGACAAACTGTCCAATGACAGTTCAAGTTCTGTGGTTAACCTGCTATCTTTGTTTTATTATTTTTTTAGTATGTCTACAGTGACACACACACATACACACACACACACACGTAGATAGATAGTCTGAGGGAGTTTTTTTCTTTATTCAGCAGAGAACACACACATGAGCACTTCCCATGAGAGAGAGAGTGTGTGTGTGTGTGTGTGTGTGTGTGTGTGTGTGTGTGTGTGTGTGCCTGCATGCTTCGCTTTCACAGCATCATCAGAACAGAGCTGATAGGAATCAGACAGAGCTCAACTTTCCCAGACAGCGACAGCCACACTCAGCTCACTGCTGGCCCCGCCCACATGACATGCCCACAGGAAGTTCTGAACGCCCCAAAATGCATCCTAACATCCCAACATCCTAAACTCACAACATGCTAATATATTTATACTGTCAATTCATTGGAATTTTAGCCACTCTGCCAATCCAACTTTGTTCAAAAGAGACTAAAAGGGAAATTTAAGGGAAAACCAGAGTTTAAGGGGTTTTAAGTCACGTCAGCTGCAGTTTGACTTTTGTTGCGTAGTTCTGCTGTAACCTGCAGACTGTGGAGCCGGCAGCAGTGACCAGTGAGTCAGACAGGAGCAATCTGCTTTATTTTGTTTATGCAATCTAATAATTTATTTTTAATTTATTTTAATGAGAAGAACCTGCAGTCGTCTGCGTCCTCTGCACAGCAAAAGTCACCGTGCCCTGAGCTCATTTTAAATAAATGAGTTTACTTCTACTTCACTGAAATTCCATCTTAAATGACTTCTGCCTAAATGCTCCATCTATACCTGGTTATGGGTCAAATGGTGCATTCATAACATAAAGAAAAGCTGGTAAATATGAGCTTCGTACTGAAAAAATACTGTTCATGTCTGCTTTCACATCATAAGTGATTATAGTTAATATTCTCATCTTACACATTTTTATCCTTTAATGCCCAATTTTCCCTTAACCCCTTAAACCAATTTTCCCTTAAATTTCCCCTTAAGTCTGTGTGCAGGTGTAAAAAGCCTTAGTGTCCATATTGTAGGACAGTGTCCATCCATATTGTGTATCTGCTGGTTGCAGCTTCATTGAAGCTCCATCACACTTATATTGAGTGAAATATTCAAAGCCAAGATGCCATTGTTTTATGGCTGCAGCATTACATCAAATAGAAAAGATCTACATGTCTTGTGCATCATTTTATACACATTTCCCTGGAATTCAGCAGGACAGATTTGGGATCTTTGGAAACCTTGGGATCTCCACTACAGTTTACAATAAAGTTCTGTGGATTTGAACGAGGCTCGACCAGATGATGAACCGACTGATGGGAACGGCAGGCAGTAAGGAGTTGATTAGCTCTGTCTGTGTATAGATAAATGAACAGTTGAACAGATAAATAAATGAATGATATTAAATGTCTCCTCTACTAACAGAGTGTGTTAATGGCCTTTGTGTCTGCTGTGTGTAATAAATAAATTGATGGTCAGTGAATGGATAAATGCTGTGGTTTGTATCCTCTTCCGAACCTGTGTGTGTATGTGTGTGTGTGTGTGTGTGTGTGCGTGTGTGTGTGTGTGTGTGTGTGTGTGTCAGGTGGCGTATGTCCTGTTTGGTCATGCTGAGCCTCCATCTGTCTCTCTGATGCTGACTGACAGCAGCTCAGCCTCATAGAATAATAAAATAGAATAAATATACGATGCATATTTACATTTACAGTGTGTGCAGGGATACAGACAGAAAGCCTAAAAGATAAAAAAAAATCTATATATACATATTTAGAACCCATTTTACCCAGACTGGGTTTAATGAGATTAGATTAAATTAGATTAGAGTGAAGTGATCTGTGTGGGGAATTTGGGTCACAGCAGCAGATAACAGGATATGAGAATCAGGAAAACAGACAGTGAGGAAGATAATTAGAGGACTAGACGACATGATGGCCGCTCTGCAGGTGTCAGCCATCAAAGATCATTGGTTAACACGGATGACAATGCATTCTGGGTATTGTGGGTATTCTGGGTATGCATTCTGTCATTACCCAGGTTGCCAAAGTACTATTCGTTCATTGGTTTTTAATTGTGGGATCCAGATATTCGTTTTTTTTTTTTTTTCCCTAAATATAGGTTATAAATAAAAGTGAACTGCAAAATACATTTTCTCAGCACATTCTTGTACTATATTTATACTTTATCATTGCACTGTTAAAATGTGGAAATATATTCCATCTCAGCCTGACATCCCTCTCACTCACAGCAGTGAGTGCCACGTCTCGTGCACACACACTGTGCACACACACCGTGCACACACGCCGTGCACACACGCCGTGCATTGCTGCGGCGTACACTCACTTCCCTGACTTAGCTTAGCCTACAGAAGCTCCAGTTGGTTAGCTTAGCTTACTGTAGCTCCAGAACGGCAGAGAAGGAAGCCGCTCGCCAGTTTTTGTCCCCCATCACATCAGCACTGGAAGTGCATGCAAGAGTGTTCAGATTTTGCGAATCTTTAATTTGCAAAGTCTGTTTGATGTGATTGATTTATCGAAAATCCACCAGATGCAAACGCAAAAACTTTATTTATCCAAAAACTGTTTTTCCCATTCATTCAAAATTTAAAAGTGGCATCATTGAAACAGCTAATGTCGTCTTGTCTATTACGTGTTGTAAAAAAGGCCAGCCCAACATGATAAGCCGACTGCCATTTGTTAGTTTAATGTATAGTGTTTTGAGTGACAACCGCCTTAGCCAATGGTAGCCAGTGGTAGTCTGACCCACCTGCTCCCTTCCATCATTATCTGTGTGGAATTGGTGGCGAGTAGTCGGTAACTGTGCGCGGTTGATTAGCCAACTAAAGTTGACGTAGCGGGACTTAAGTCACCAGAGCAAGCTGTGAGGGTGTTGGTGATGTGTTTGAGTGTGCGTGCAATCACAAACCACACTTCCATGTCCATCAACGTTGATTTACCCTCACTGTGGCAATAAAGGAGCATTTCATCTAGAAATCCTCAAGAGTGTGTTTCACCCCTCAACTGAGAAACTGTGACTGTGTTTGTTCTAACCGGACACCCTGTAGTGATCCAGCTTTCCACATCAGCCTAGCTAACTAAAAGTGAGCTATTCTACATTGGTCCTTCGAGCCGGATTGGTGGATTGCTACAGTAATGTCACAACCAGAGAAAACAGCAGACCCTACAGTTCGAGAGCGTAGGCAGACCAGTCTCCCTGCACATTTAGCTGAGTATGACCTTAGTGGACCAGGGTCTCTGAGGCGGTCATCACAACCAAGTGGTCCCCAACAAGAGCCAGAGGATAAGGAATTTGCCGGCACAGCAGCTACACCCAGACCAATGTCACCAGCAAGCCAGGCTTACAGCGACGGATGGGAGAGCGGTCACGGTGCTGACAACAGAGCCAGCCACCCCCCTGACATGCTTTCAGCATATTGGGACATGAGAGATGAGAATGAAGAACTTAGGCGGGAGTTACAACAACTCAAATTGGAATTAAAGAGCTCCCATCACACTTCAGAGTCACCACGCAGGTGGCCTGAACAGAAGCAGAGGCGTGAAGACTGCACTTCCTCTACAGTAAGAGACCTCTCCCCACCCGGAGCTTACCAAAGAGATAGTCATGGAGAATCCCCAGTTCGTGCCCGAAGGTGGCACACACCTGGACAAACAGAGAGGCGAGGTGATCACTATATATCCTTCCACCGCTCGCCACCCAGAGCTGACTTACCAGACAGATTTTACTCTCCTCCCAGAGATCCATATTCAAGTTCAACCCGTCCAGGGCGCACCATGTCACCAAGCTATCGAGTTGAGAGGTCACGCGCCCTCCCTTCACCCCCACAGGAGAGAACGTATAGGGGACCAACTCCCACTATCCCCCATATGACATCCCCAGATCCAAGAGAGTTTGCTCGGCTGAGGATTGCATTGGAGAACCTGCTGCCTGAAGATGCGACCGAAAGATTTAAATTTCAAATCCTCATGGACCATCTTCAACTTGAAGAAGCCTTATTGGTTGCAGATTCATACAGCAATTCCAGATACCCATTCACAGATACTATGGCAGCTCTCAATAAGATGTATGGACAACCTCATCAGTTAGCACTCCAACGTATTGCTCAACTAATGGATGGTCCAAACATAGGCAGTGGTGATGTAAGGGCATTCCGCATGTTTGCACTTCGTGTGAGATCCTTAGTGAGCATGTTGGACCAGCTTGGGAGAAAGGGCAGTGTTGAGTTGGAGTGTGGATCCCACGTATCCAGGCTACTTCACAAGCTACCTCATGACCTCAGATCCAGTTTTAAGAGATACATCCATCCCTTTCATGTCTCCATCCCCACCCTACGGGATTTCTCGGAATGGCTGGACTACGAACTGCAGGTCCAGGAGGACATTGGGCTTTCCAGCCACCAATGGGAGTTCTCAGGTAAAAGGAGAGACAGTCGCAAAGATGCCAAACAAGGAGGGAAGAGTGCTTCAATCTTTTTTGGCACACAGAGAAAGCTGGAACCTAGAGCACCAGCCCCAGAAACACTGCCTCCTCCGAGTAACAGCAGGAAAGAGAAACCAAAGGCATATTGCCCCTATTGTGATAACAGTCAGCACTTTCTGAATCACTGTGCTAACTTTAAGCAGCTGAGCCGAGACCAAAAAGAAGGATGGATACGGACCAACAACAGATGTTGGCGTTGTGGTAGGGGACACCAAGCAGCCAAGTGTACACTGAAAGCTCTCTGTAAGATGTGTAACCGGAAGCACCTGCTTGTGCTTCATGAAGTAAATGAAAGGTCAGAGAAAGCTACAGATAAAGCCCAAGCAGAGGATACCAGTCCTGGGAGCCCAGCGAGTGATGTACTGTATGTCGACCGCCCCACTGATGGCAGAAAGGTGCTACTGAAAGTCAGTAAAGTACTACTGAGGAGTGGCAACAGGTCACTTGAAGCCTATGCTGTATTAGACGACGGATCGGAGCGCACCATCCTCCTGCACACAGCAGCGCAGCAACTAGGCCTCAGTGGAGACCCAGAGGAACTGACTTTACGCACAGTAAGGCAAGATTTGCAGGTCCTTCAAGGGGCTGCCGTGTCCTTTACTGTATCCCCTGCTGCAGACCCAAAGAAAGTGTTCAACATCCAGCATGCATTTACCGCCAAGCCTTTAGGACTAGCTGAACACACCCATCCAGTCCAGAAGTTGCAGCGTAAATACAGGCATCTTGCTGGTCTCCCCTTGCAGGAGTTAACTAAAGTGCACCCAGTACTCTTGATTGGATCGGACTGCCCTCATTTGATTACCCCCATTGAGCCCGTACGACTTGGGCCCCCAGGAGGACCAGCAGCCATAAGAACACGTTTGGGATGGACTCTTCAAGGGCCGGCTGACGGTCTAAAACACACTCTCTCTCCCCATCAGTGCCTCTTCACATCAGCCTCCCCCTCCACCAAGCTTTATGCTCAAGTGGAAAAGCTCTGGCAAATGGATGTGTTTCCCTATCGCAGTGAAAAAATTGCAGTCAGATCCCGACAAGATCAGGCAGCCATCAGCCTGCTTCAAGAGAAAACAGTGAGGGTCAGCATAGATGGCATTGACCGATACGCAACACCACTGCTTAGAATAAAGGACATGCCACGGCTGAGAGCACCACCAGAGGCAGTTTTATCACAACTGAGAGGTACTGAAAAGAGGCTTGAGAAGAACCCTGAGCTTGCTGCTGATTACCAGGCCGAGATTGCTAAACTGAATCAGGCCGGTTACGTGCTCAAATTAGACCCAGCCCATGTAGAGAAATCAGATGAGACCTGGTACATTCCACATCATCTAGTGACCCACAATGGGAAAAAACGGGTAGTGTTCAACTGCTCATTTCAGTACCAAGGACACAATCTAAATGAGCTCCTGTTACCAGGCCCGACACTGGGACCTTCTCTACTTGCAGTACTCCTCCGATTCAGGGAGCATGCCACCGCCTTCAGTAGTGACATCCGGGGCATGTTCCATCAGGTGCGCCTGCTTCCGGAGGATAAGCCCTTGCTAAGATTCTTATGGCGGAATATGGAACGAGACAGCCCACCAACCATCTATGAATGGCAGGTCCTTCCCTTCGGGACCACGTGCAGCCCGTGCTGTGCCACATTTGCCCTGCAAAAACATGTGTGCGACCACAGCCAGCCGGGGGAAGACGTGAGGGACTGTATTGAGAAATCGTTCTACGTAGACAATTGTCTACACAGCCTGCCATCAGAGGAATCAGCTAAACATCTAGTTGACAAGCTACGCACCCTCTTGGCAGAAGGGGGCTTTGACCTACGACAGTGGGCATCCAATCTCCCGTCAGTCATCAGCCACTTGCCTCCTGAAGCTAGGTCACCCAGCTACGAACTGTGGCTCACTTATGGAGATAAGGACACCCAGGAGTCTACACTGGGACTGCAGTGGCACTGCGAGACTGACACATTGCGCTACAAGTGCCGCCCGATTGACTGCCCCGTGGTCACAATGCGCAATATTTACAGGATCCTAGCTAGCCAGTACGATCCTCTAGGCTATCTGGTTCCCTTCACAACCAGAGGCAAAGTATTAGTACAGCGCTTGTGGATCAAGAAAAGAGACTGGGATGACCCAAAGCTGCCAGAGGACTTACTCCGTGCATGGCATGCATGGGTAAGTGAACTGAAGGACCTGCAGAACATCTCCCTGCCAAGATGTTACACGAGCCCAGAGCTCGACAATCCAGCATCCGTCAGAGACATCCACATCTTCTGTGATGCCTCTGAACAAGCTTATGGGGCTACAGCATATATGCGCACAGATAATGGTCAAGGCAAAGTGGAAGTATCCTTCCTGGCAGCAAGGTCCCGTGTGGCACCCAAAAGACAGCAGTCTATTCCACGTTTGGAATTGTGCGCTGCTCTAACAGGCGCACAACTGTCCAAGGTCCTTAAGACCGAACTAACTCTCACTATCAACAGTGTCACTCTGTGGACAGATTCCACAACCGTGCTGACATGGTTGTTAGAAGAGTCCTGTCGCTTCAAGGTGTTTGTAGGGACTCGTGTTGCAGAAATACAGGACATCACCGAGCCTGACACCTGGAGGTATGTGCCATCAGAGGAGAATGCAGCTGATGACATCACAAGAGGTAAATGTCTCCAAGAGCTCACAGGGCCTAATCGATGGAGCCATGGACCCTCATTCCTTGCCTCACCACCTGATTACTGGCCCAACTCACCCCTCCTTCCTCCTACCCAGCAGCAAGACGACGAGGTCAGAAAACCCACCTTTTGTGGTTTAATTACCCATGCCTCTCCTCTGCCTGACCCTATACAGTCTGCTAACCTCACTGAATTTATTACAGCATGTGCCCACCAGCTTAACGGGGCGGCAGACCCTGCCATCAAGCTAACTGCCAGGGACATTAAAGAGGCAGAATTGAAAGTGCTTCGTCGAGCACAGATGGACTCGTTTCCCCAGGAATATGCCAATTTACAAGCCAACAAACCAGTGTCCTCAGTCAGCCGCCTACTTTCTCTATCTCCCGAGTTTGACTCTGTCACACAGTTGATTCGTGTTGGTGGCCGGCTTAGAGCTGCAGAGAACATGGAGCAAGATGCGGTTCACCCCATCGTTCTCGACCCACATCACCCAATCACCAAACTGGTCATACAGGATTATGACCAAAGGCTGCACCACCCTGGACCAGAAAGAGTGTTCGCAGAGTTGCGCAGGAAATACTGGGTTTTGAGAGGCCGTGAAGCAGTCCGGGGACAACAGCGGAAGTGCACAGAGTGTCAACGCTGGCGTGCCAAACCGCACCCACCTAAAATGGCAGACCTTCCCCCCGCAAGACTGCGCACCTTTAAACCAGTGTTCTACTCAACTGGGGTTGATTGCTTCGGCCCATATGTCATCAAAGTTGGACGAAGAACAGAAAAAAGGTGGGGAATAGTCTTCAAGTGTCTGACCTCTCGAGCAGTCTACTTGGACCTACTCTCAACTATTGACACTGATTCATTCCTTCTGGCCCTGAGACGATTTATCTCTCGACGTGGACAGCCTCATGAGATTCTCTGTGACCAGGGAACAAACTTCAAGGGAGGTGAGAGAGAGCTTAAAGAGGCCTTCGCTGCCCTTGAGCCAGAACTTCAAGCTAAACTGGCTGATCAACAGATCAGATTCGCTTACAACCCACCAAGTGCCCCTCATTTTGGGGGTTGTTGGGAGAGGGAAATCCGTTCTCTCAAGGCTGCTTTGAGAACAACCCTGGGGGCACAGACTGTGACAGAGGAGGTTTTGCGAACCCTTCTGGTGGAGATCGAAGCCATTCTCAACTCGAAGCCGCTTGGCTATACATCAGCAGACGTTGCAGACCTGGACCCCATAACCCCCAACTGTTTCCTTATGGGGCGGCGAGACACGTCCTTACCACAAGTGGTCTACCCAGACTCTGAGATGCTGAGCCGGCGGCGATGGCGCCACAGCCAGCTTCTTGCAGACCATTTCTGGAAACACTTTGTCAAACATTACTTACCGAGTCTTCAGGCTAGACAGAAGTGGAAAACCGAAGCTAAAGACCTTCAAGCTGGGGACACAGTGCTCATTATTGACTCTCAGCTGCCACGGTCCCTTTGGCCTGTAGGAAAGGTGACCCAGGTCTTTTCAGGGCCTGATAACAGGGTCCGGTCAGCAGATGTGCAGGTCAAGGACAAAGTCTATACAAGACCAGTGGCCAAACTCATATGCCTACCTGCCTTACCAGACTAAATTGGACATTTATAGCCTTTTATAATGTTCAAATTCCCAGTGTGAATTTGGGGGCGGCTGTGGAAAAGGCCAGCCCAACATGATAAGCCGACTGCCATTTGTTAGTTTAATGTATAGTGTTTTGAGTGACAACCGCCTTAGCCAATGGTAGCCAGTGGTAGTCTGACCCACCTGCTCCCTTCCATCATCATCTGTGTG